>JALPQI010007450.1:0-60853 GCA_025490895.1 Thaumatotibia leucotreta
GTTTTTTTTTCTATTACTAATCCTCAAAGCTGGTTTAATGAGAAAAAAGTTATTTTTCTCATTAAACCAGCGCCTAAAGCGCATTAAGGCCCAGCGCGAGGGGTTCGATCATTTAGTGTTTTTTTTTTCTATTACTAATCCTCAAAGCTGGTTTAATGAGAAAAAAGTTATTTTTAGGACACAGTATCTATGTTTGTACTTGAGGAGGCTGCTGGCATCGAAATAAACGCAATGTATATTGTTTAATGAATAAAATGACTGTGATTATGACTACGACATTCTCCTTGCTGGGGATTTAAACAGGTTCATTACATTAGAAAGAATCGTAACTTTTGAGCTCTTATCACACATTCTTTTATTTGTTTTTGATCGGGTTATATCCGTTAAAACTGCACCATTTTCTGTCAAATCTGATGAAGCAATTGAAAAATATATTTTCTATTTTCTTGTGCCCTTTTTATTGATTTTGCTAGCGTCATTCTGGGTTTGTTTTGTTTTTAGTTTGGTTACAGTTTCTTTGTAGCGTCGTTGGATTGAAAGATATTTCTGCTTTTTCCTAACACAACAGTTTTTTCTTCTTTTTATCTTCTTTCTTTTTTCTTTTTGAATCCTTGAATTGAATAGGTGCATGGCTCTAGGGGCGCTAGATTTTTTTATCTTAAGTATTCCGTTTTCTTGTACCTAAACGTACCTATACGTAGTTACATAAATTACACACCTAAATGTACTAGGTACAAAGATAATATGATTATAAGTAAATAATTATCGAGACATTGCTTAATATTATATCGGTGGCTGAGTACTAGATCCGCGAAATCCAGTGGTCAGCCGTGATAAAAAATAAAATCAAATGGGGCCGACTACTGGATTTTATATCAAATTGAATAGGGCATGCCTAACTAAATTTGAAAATTTAAATTTAACGGTTGTAACGGTACATAACAATTACAAATAAAAAAATAAATGAAGAACCCAAAGGTCAGCCCCCGGTGGCTGAGCACTAGATACTTTGTTGAAAACAAGGTATCCAGTGGTAAGCCCCCTCAATTTATTAGTTAAATCATAATATTTCCACACAAATACGGAGTAATCGAATAGATAAACTAATAAATAAACGAAACATTTACAGAAATTAATAACTTTTAACATCAATATATAGTTTTCTTCCCTTTTAAGTGAACACCACGTGCAGTCAAAAATATGGCGGACATGACAGTACCGCTCTCGACGACGAACACCACTTGTAAGAACGAGTTTATTGCTTCCCCCGGTCCCTCACTGGACTTGCCGCGCTACGTATCAACAAATTGGGAATCAATGCTTTTATTTGAGTGCCCGCGATTTGTTTATTCGAATAACCGTTCAATTCCCGACCAAAAAACGACTGAAAAGGCCGACTACTGGTTCCTGGCTGGCCACTGGGGCCGTTACCCTACAACCGTCTAAATAATTATTTGTTCATGTGATTCCCAGCCACAATTAAGATAATGTCGTTAATAAATTGCTTTGTTCATATTCAAATATATGTTCATAATTGACATTCTGTAGTTTATTATTTACAAACCAGATCCGACACGAAAGTAAGAAAAAAGTATTCTAATTTATTATTAAACGACATAAAATGAAAACAAACAATATAAGAACTTAACTACCTATAAATAAAAAAACTACTACTTTACTCCGTGCGGTGACGGAGTAAGAATACAAAAATCACCGCCCCTCTCTTCCCGTGGGTGTCGTAGGAGTCGACTAAGGGAAATACTGAGTAACCAGCTTCTCAGCCGGTGGTAGGGTATTTTTACTAGTACCCGCCTGGTTGGCTATAGTTGAACTTTTTTGAGCTGAGCTCGTTCTCTTAAAATTCCAGTAGCCTTGGGTTGTAAACCACAAAGTAAGATAACAAGCACTCAGTAAAAGCAGAATATAACTGCCTTAGAAAGTTAGTATAGATTATCGACTCTATTCTTTGCACAATAGACAACAAAATATACAAACTAAATAATGGCACGCGACTAATGATCCTGGCGGCACGCCTTTTATCTCTAAGTGCAAAATGTGGGAAGTGTTATTTTTTGGTCAACGCATTGTTATTGTTAGGATAAGGGTACAGAGCCGATAATCTAGTGAACATTTACGGTACCATATTGTCCTTTTTCTACTCAACAATTTTTTTCGACTACCTGGCAATTATGTAATGTAGAAAAAGTTATGAGCGCCATTATTTAGTTTTTTATTTTGTAGTCTATTGTGCAAATAATAGAGTCGATATTGTCGATAACCTATACTAACTTTCTACGGCGGTTATATTCTGCTTTTACTGAGCGCTTGTTATATTACTTTGTGGTTTACAACCCAAGGCTACTGGAATTTTAAGAGAACGAGCTCAGCTCAAAATTGTTCAAGTATACCACCGTACATTCGGTGTAAACGCCCGTGAAATGACTTACCTTCGTGTTTGCCGTGTTTCGGGGTCAGCCGGTGTATTTACCAGCATCTAGCGGGCCAGCAAGGCGGTGGCAACTAACAGGTTACTGATTGTCTCCTGTTCGTTGCCGCCGCGATTTGGGTTCTACTTTTCACTTACGATCAGGTGGAGTGGAGCCACTTTGTTGTGCCAACGTTATTTTTATTGGGTCGGCAACGCGCATGTGACACCCTGAGGGTGCAGGCGCCCATAGGCTACGGTGACTGCTTTCCATCAGGCGGGCCGTATGCTTGTTTGCCACCGACGTGGTATAAAAAAAAAAAAAAAAAAATTGGCCTAAATCGCCGTCAGTGGGCAAGGTACCCAGAAGGCTGGCCGCATTCCCCCGTTGTATAGCTATACTTAAACGCTGTGCAAGGTACTGGTCAGCCCTCTGGTCGCCTGAGGTCTCTCTTAGGCGAGCCGCTAGATCTTTAAAAAGTCCATGTGCACTTGGCCCCCATAGCCCCAAGGTCTCCACACCAAACGCCGCAAATATGTAGCTGGTTCCTAAGGCAGCATATTTGCGGCGCTTGAGATTTTCGGCTAATGATGCCGCGGCGCCAGCAGCAACGCCGGTGACCGAAACATGGGACGGCGCCAGAGTGTCAACGCAGGTGGCGTCCCAAACTAGCGGCTGGCCCATGCTTCAGGGCACCAGCGTCATTCCGTCAGGCCTCTTGCTGTCGTCCCTGGCCAGACCGTTGGGCTCTAGGACGGCCGGTATTTTCGCGCTAACAAGGGCGCGACGGATAACATAATGTTTATAAAGATTAGATACATCGTCCAATGCGATATTTTAATCTATATTTATTTCTTATTAAACGATAGATCGATTTTAATGTTTTCTTAATATTCCGGCCTTAGCAAATATCTATGGATAATAATTTATCGACGTAGCCTCCTCTCTAGTGCCGCATCATATGGTAGCGCTTTAGCCAATCACAGCGTGGCAAAGGCCCGACCTCGGGGACACCGAGACTCATTACAATTTCGCTTCGTTACAAATCTCTCTCTTTCATATATCTATGATCATGAACTTCAAAATTCTGTAAAAAAAAACTTTGAAAAAAAAGAAGGTTTTATTATGTTTTCTTAAATTGTTTACACGTTACTTTAATTAAATAAAATAATAAATAGTACGTTTGTCGCTTAACTTGGTCAAAAATTTGCAGTTCATTTCAAATTTTGGGTTTTTAGGCCAAATACACCAAAAAATTAATAAAAAAAAAAGTCAGACTTCGTCAAAGTCAACAATGGCTTAAATGGTTCTAAATGGTCTATACTTACTTCACCTTAAAGCTTTGCATCGGACTACCAATCACCCTGTAGAAACAGCCGAAATCGACGTGAAGAAATTGGAACCTCTATGCTATGCAATAGATGTATTGAAAATTAAGACGCATGTTGATTCTGACTATTCGATGTGAATGGTAAATCGGACTGGTCACGATTAATACTTTATTTTTAGTACATACAGATAGTGCCTTTTTTACGCACTAGTGCGAGAAGTGACTCATTTTACGTCAGGTCCAAAATTTCGGAGGGCCATCTGTACTAAAAAACGTCGTACGCGACACGTGCAAAAAGGAAATTCGTAACTCGTGTCGATTTAAAGCATCGCCGCTCGTTTCGAATTTCATGTTTTTCGCACTAGTGTCGTAATGTACTATTCTGTGAAACCATTCTGTCAAAAGACATCTTTCGTACGGTTACCTACTAAACTAATAAATATGATGACACCTATATTCTAATTTAAACCTTCTTCTCCTAGTAATAAGTTCCGCAGTGTAGTTATATTTTATAGACGTGACTACACTAATCAATCAGCAAGCTTAAGGTGGATTTGCTAGATAAATATATGAAATTGAAAGGTGTCCAGTTTGATGAAGGCGGCGCGGGTCTCAGCGTAGAAGTTGAGCTGCTGGTCCGCGTCCAAGACCAGGTAGACCACTGCGTGCACCAACTTAGTGATCAGCAGGATTCGGATATCTCGTAGCACGGTAAGACGTTTGAGAACCACGGAGTCGATTTTAACATAAAAGTCAACTTATACTCATACTCACATACTCATTCCAAAAGTTGATTATAAACGAAATAAATAATTTGCAATTGAATTCAACTATATTTTAAATGAAAAAAAAGACTGCCTCACTATGTTGAATATTTCGTAAAAAAACACGCAAACAAAAAAGATTACTAACTAAGCTTTTAGTTTGTAATATCTATAGAACACATAGATAAAATGAAATTAAAAGCATTTTTTGAATAACTATATAGGTACATGAGGATGAGTATGAGTATAAGTTGACTTTTATGTTAAAATCGACTCCGTGGTTCTCTAACGTCTTACCGTGCTACGAGATATCCGAACCGTTTCGTTTATAATCAACTTTTGCAATGAGTATGTGACTATGAGAATAAATAAGTTGACTTTTATGTTAAAATCGACTCCGTGGTTCTCTAACGTCTTACCGTGCTACGAGATATCCGAACCCTGGTGATTATTAGCTCTGCGCACAGCTTCACCTCATCTTCTACTGTCACGTCATCAGAGGCTGTTCTAAAACCACTGTGAAGTGAGACTCACGTGAACAAGTGCCATCAGCACGGCGTCAAGTTTGATGAAGGCGGCGCGGCTCTCGACGTAGAAGTTGAGCTGTTGTTCTGCGTCTTGGTAGACCACCGCGTGCACGAACTTGGTGATCAGGTCTGCGCACAGCTTCACCTCATCTTCTACTGTCACGTCATCAGAGGAAGAGGCTGTTCTAAAACCACTGTGAAGTGAGACTCACGTGAACAAGTGCCATCAGCACGGCGTCCAGTTTGATGAAGGCGGCGCGGCTCTCGACGTACAAGTTGAGCTGCTGCTCCGCGTCTTGGTAGACCACCGCGTGCACGAACTTGGTGATCAGGTCTGCGCACAGCTTCACCTCATCTTCTATTGTCACGTCATCAGAGGAAGAGGCTGTTCTAAAACCACTGTGAAGTGAGACTCACGTGAACAAGTGCCATCAGCACGGCGTCTAGTTTGATGAAGGCGGCGCGGCTCTCGACGTAGAAGTTGAGTTGCTGCTCCGCGTCTTGGTAGACCACCGCGTGCACGAACTTGGTGATCAGATCTGCGCACAGCTTCACCTCGTCTTCGACTGTCACCGCGCTATGGGAAATAGAACGTGACCCTGTTTTCACATTTCGTTTTCCGCCAAATATTTGTAAGAATTTTAGTAAAAATGTCCCACTTTTACGCTTACCACAAAGACGGAATTGGGTTGTACCTTTATACAAATTATGTCTAAGCGCCCTTATGGCAAGCGACAAAGTGGGACGTTTTTACTGAACCGCTCACATTTGATGGCGATTGTACAGTCAATGTAAATGTGTACTATGTGTATTCTGTGTTTGATTGTAGTACCTACTCGTACATTGTATAGTACACACGCGAACACAGTTAACTACTAGGAAGCAGTCATGATCAGTTGACTATGTAGACGTTGTTATGTTACTAACTTTTATTTAACGGTTAGTAATATTAGTTACAAAATTTAAATCATCCCTTACTTGATAGACTCGTGAAGTATACAGCACAGGCGCATTAAGCTCCCAATCACGATGGGGTCCTCTATCTGTACCAGTTTGTACTTTGCGAAGAATATAGATAGAACAGTTTTAGCCATCATCGTGCGAGCGTTAGATGTTTGTACCAGTTCCACGAGCGGCATGAAAGCATCCTACAAAGAAATTTTGTATGTAAATTTTATTTCACAGAAACGAAGCTCTATGCTTCAGCTATTCATTTAATACCATCAAGGGCATATAGAAATCTTACGATAGTAAGGTTATGGTTTATGGTATATGTGACAAAACAACATACGGGCCGCTTTATGGTTAGCAGCTACCGTAGAATATATGCTAATCTGGAGATGTCATAGGCGCGCAGTCGATAGCGATGTCACCATGTTAATGGCAAAATATTACTCTCAATCATTAGGAACATAAAAAAACTTGACAAAGTTTGTAATAAAATAAACTATTGGTTACCATCAAAAAAAGCTCTTCAACGTCTGGAATAGAGTTCAGCATCCTCCGAACAACAAATTGAAAGCTCCCAGAGAATTCGTCCGCAGGCTTCCCGCATTTGATCATGTATCTGATGGTGCCGCGCAGGATTATGTTGACGTGTTGCGTCTAAAAGTACGGTTATTTTTCACTACGTACCGATGGGTGCAAAACTGAGAACCCACTTATGAATTAAATTATTAATGAATAGGGTACTTAATTCTGCACAGCCAATAGTATACTCCTTCAGTAAGCTTACATTAAACTTGTGTGGTGGATAGTACACATATTAGAAAACATCCATAATCAATATAATCATAGCCCAAGTGCTTGGTCTACCATTTTTAGACTTTATTATAAAGGAATAGAGCATCAAGTAGTGGATTCTATTTTGGTTGATGACACGAAATCGTTTATATTTTTAAGCCTATCTAAAAACCTATAACATCTTTTTTTTCGGTGTTTTGAGGTATTTATACGCGATACTCGACCGTCAATCAAGTTTGATTATTTTATCGTATCTTATGAACCGCTGAAGGGCCGCAAAATATGTACCATGCTCTTATGCCGCTCTACTAAAAGGTTAAAATTAAATCAAAATAAAAATGGAAAAAAAATCAGTTATCAAACATAATAACGATCTAAACTAAGGAAATCCCGTACTCATAACATTTCCAGGATGTAAGTAGAGTACTGAATATTAAAGTTCTATTTAAATAGATATCATCATTTACTGAAGTGAAAGTAGCAACCATTCTTTAATCTATTAAGGACATTCAGATTGCGCCATCTAAGTTGTAATACTTACTGACAGATGGACACAAGCGAACTGCAGCCACGGCCCCAACACTTGGAGGAAGCTGGTGGTCGCCTTCATGTTGTTGGCGATCTTCCACCACGTCTGTATCAGAGACTCTGACGCCACCTGGTGGTGACTGTCGGAGGCGCATAGATGTTCGCCCAGTGCAGTCAGGATTTCGCTTAGCATTACTATAAAGGAAAAAAGAAAGGGTTAAAGTAAAGTCATATATTGCGCACCATATTCGGTTTTTTTAAAGAACATGGACCTTGGAAAGTTGAATGTTTGGATTGGTGAGGAAAAGACAGAGAGGGCAGATATGAATCTCAACTATTTACCAGAGTATAGCCTTGATAGACAGCGGTTAGCCAGTCAGTCATTTTCCATCAGTCAATGATACTCGTACGTTCATGTTTAAATTAGGGCTCACGGTACACGTGTAACCCGCCAAACCGGATACCCGTGTTCTTAAGCCCGACGGTACTAAGAACCCGAATTACACGAACCCGCCGGGTACCCGTGTCCGTGTCCAATACACGGATACCGTTTACACGAAACCGCGTGCTACCCGGGTACCCGGGTACTTAAGACCGAACCGAACGGGTTCGAAATAATTTGATCGAATGCAAATAAGGTCTATTATGAATGTAACCTGCAGCTTCGTTCGACACTACAAAACACTACCTGTTCAGGAAAGGTCAGCCGATATAACTTTTTGATGAGGTTTTATAAATTTCGACTCTATCTGTTACGTTACGCAATAAGGTCTATTTGACAAAATTAGCCTTTCGCTTATCTATCTAAGTCTCACGACCCATTCGTACGCTTCTCGTCAAGGACGTCCCCGAACCCGCGGGTAATTAAAGTCCGTGTAAATAATACCCGTGTACCCGTGTAGACGGGTATTATTTACACGGACTTTAATTACCCGTGTAAATCGGGCCAGAAACCCGTGTACGTGTAACACGAACACGGGTATGAGAAACGTTGACACGAAACCCGGACACGACCGCGAGCCCTAGTTTAAATTAGCTTGGCATCAGTCAACAAACAATAAGACTGATGGACTGAACTGATGCCGGAATTTGCATGTTGACTTGAAATTATTCCCATTTATTAGAGAAAATGCGTTTTATGTTTTGTTCAAGGATAAGTTGGCTCGGGAGAATGTCGTCCACGGTCCCATTTTATCACTTTCGTGAATCGTCCACAATGCCGGTTCCCATTACAAATAGATACCCGTTCATTAAAAATAAATATTCTAACAAATACATACCCATTTTCTCTGCCGAACTCTGTACCATCTCCAGTATTTGTGTGGATTTCTTATTAACGCTTGTATGATCAAAAGCAGAAACCAGACAGTAAAGTAATAACTCACTGAAAAATTATAAAATATACATCAAATACATTATTTTCATTTTACTCCTCAAGAGAATTGATAATTCATAAAATTAATAAAATGCATACTTATTTTCCATATTTTCGCACTTTTGGAGTAAGTCTTCAAATAGGGTTAACTTGCATTTGTTGGAGTTGACAGTCCCATACAACAACCAGTCAACTGCTGGTACATACAAGCTCAAGTATCTGTCAAGGGTCAATAACTGGACTTCGTATTTTTTCTGGATGGTTGGTAGGAAAATCTGAAATAAATATTAAATAGTTTAGGTATGTTCAAATAGGAAATGTACATACGCAATACAGAAAATTGTGTTATACCTATCCTCTGTGGCCGAATTTAGTGGGTAAGGGTGAAGACACATTTATCAGCACGCGTACGCATTTTGTCTATTGTAATTGGCCGTTTAGCATGAAACGCGCAAGCATGCGTACGCGTGCGGAAAGCCGGACGCGGTGTCATACTACCATACCATTTTCTACAGTTAAAATGCATTTCCATGCTGATATAATATGTCTTCACCCTAAGTATAGTATACCATAGATGAGGTCTATTTTAACGGGAATCCTACATAACGGCGTAACGAATTTCTTCCCCTAAACAAACAAAAAGGGTGAGTACGAATTTACATGACACAGGAGTTGTTTTCTTGCCGTGTTTGTTTGATTTTGCTCACTGAAGGTAGGATACAAATTACCTGTTGATATTCCTCCAGAAATTCCTTCAAATTGCTATAAAAAAATTCCTCACATTCATTCCCCAACAAATTAGAAGCAACTTTGCAGAGGTAGAGCCTTAGATAAGTGGCAACTAGGGGGTTGCCTATTCCTCTGATCATCTTCGTGAGCCTCGCAATAGCTGGCTTTATTTCGTTTTTGGCAATAAATGAGTAACACTTTAGTAATGTCATTTCCATGTACAGTCTCGGCAACAGCTCCCTTATTGATGCCATTTTGAATAGCCAATTTTGACATGTTTCCTTCGCTGCATCTGGGACATCAGTTGGATCTATTTCTAGGTCTTTTTTTGATACATTTGCACTAAAATAAAGGCATATAAGATTAAAATGATTGTAAGGAAACGGAAACAGTACCAGTGCACGACTGATATTCGACATTGGCACTTTATGTCGAAGTGACAAGGACTAATATCAAATATTGATAAAACATCATAGATTTTTCATCAAGATAGATTTTCAAAGATCATCATCATCATCCCAGGTTTTAACTTTACTATCCGCAAAACTAAATGGCGAGTAGGTAGGGTCATAAATGATCATAATCGTGGTATCTCTTTCACACCTGTATGGCCTTGTGGAGCGGGCCGAACAACAATAGCGCAGGTATCGTTACCCATGAAAGGAACGGTAGCGGACTTTTATTGCCTGACTTGCCACTTAGTTTTGCGGATAGTATAAGATTTGCTGAGAAACCTGGAATCTAAACGCAAGAATTGCAGTAGGTACCAAACCATATGAAAGTGACTATCATCTGACCTTCCACGGCTGGTTTGGTAGTTAAGAGTATTGTTATAGTGCCATGATATTTAATCAATTTATTATGTTAAAATGTAAAGGTAAACTTACCCATAGCTGCGCTCCTTTAGTCTAGTAAATACTAAGTTACCGAATGTGTCTAGAATATCAGTAATCAACACAAATTTGCTGGGATAGAACTGCATCACATTCACATCAGACAATAATTTTGAACACTGGATCGCGATTTTAAATGCTTTGACCCTTTGTTCAGTAGCCCAAGCCTATAATATGACAGAAGAGACAATTACCAGAACTTAATAGTATACATAGATAACAGGAATATAAAATTGGTTCACTACTAAAACTCAATAAAACAACAGTAACAAATAGTACAGTTTTTAGCAAACTTAAATGTCAGTAGACAATAGGAGCTGCAATGCTTTATTATATCAAGTAAGATTTGTTACTACATGTGTTTTGGAGGTCACCCAATAATATTTATTTATCTACATTTATACTGCCTAGGCATGCCTTGATAGTTGATTGAAACTTTACTTTGCTTGCATGCCTAGGACCCAAATTAAGTGGATGTTTTTACCTTCTTAATTTCCTCATTCAGCACATTGATTTTAGTCACAAATTCTTGCTGTGATAAACCCATTGTTTTACGCACTGAGTCTTCATCAAAGTCATCCAACTGCTCAAGTCGGTGTTTGACTTTTTCATTTAAATTGGAAACCTGCCGAATAAGAGCTGAAAAGGAACTAACTTAAAAGAACAAAAAAGAAAAGAAAGAATGATAGATGAAAAATAATGACAACATATTTTGAAAATTATATTTTCCTACTTGGGGTAGATTATCATATGTGTAAAGAACTGTATTTGGTTCATATGGCATTGCCATATTATTAAGTCTAGAGTGTGAACTTTGGGACAAATAATTAAATGGGTGTTAATGATATAACCAAGGGATTATTAACAAGCCTCCAACTATTAACATTTTTGCAGATGGGAACCTGCTAGTTGAGTTCATACTATATAATTTTAATTTATCCAGCCTAGCTCATTGGTATTAACCTATTAGCTTAATGCCTTGTGACCAACAACATACCTTTTTCACCACCTGGCAGAAAGCTGCTGATAATAGTCAACTTTTCTCCTGTAGTATATTTGTTAAGAATTACAGCACGCCTCGAAGTCCAAGCTTTTGAATAATTTGTGCTTTCATCAGATACTTCAACAGGTATCAACTCCTAAAATGTGTGTAAAAATATCTTCTTCATTTTTATCTTACCAGTAATAATGAGATTGATAAACAAAATAATGAAAGTTTCAGTTCAAACAACCTAATAATTTGAACTTTAAAAATATGACATTATTCAGTACTTCTAATAGTTTTAATAAAATTACATATATAATAATAGATGGTATTATATTAACAACTAATGAAATAGGGGAAAATTTTACCTCTGCTAAGTCCATTTGCTCAAATCTAAGCAATGGGTCAATCTCTTCAAATGCAGAGCTCCATTTATTTAAATTTTCAATAAAACTTGTAGATGAACTTGTTTTCTGAAATTATAAATAAAAAACTATTTATTCTACCATCATTTAAACATTGTACAATGCTTCATTTTCCTTAATGTTGCTTGGTACATTTTCATATTTACAAGTATACTCGTGCATAATTTATAGCTTCAATGTTCATCAATTATGAACTTATATTCTCAAATATGAGGCATAGGGCCTGCATTCAGAAAATAAAAGCATTGAACAATATTGATTATGTTTTCTTATTCATTAAAGTTAAAGACAAACATTTTAAATAACAATTATTATATTAAAAATTTGCTCCCATGTCCCGTTAATATTTGTAAAAACAGGGCACGCAAAAATACAGACAGATTAGAAGACTTACCGCTGATATAATATTAGATTTAAGTGGATGGTTTGTGACTTCGAATTTAGGGTATTCATGTTTAACACTATTACGTGTTTTCTGTGAAGACCTGAAACAAGTTAAAATAAAATCATGCATACTTGAAAGTAACATAAAATAAACAGTTTGAGACACCAAAATAAATATACACTACATACTACAGATTATTGCTAAATGTTTGCAAATACATAATAACTCACCATTCGTAATAACTGGGCATAGCGAATAATTATATTCTCTCAAACGGCTATGAAAATTAATCCAAAACTTCGATATAATTTATTTCCGCCCCTAAGTTAAGTTGCAACTTTCTTTCACCATAATATATTGACTGCTGTCAGTCAGTCCTGTCACTGTCATTAATGACAGATAGAGACGTTAACACGTTCACTGCGGTAGGGGGTCCTTCGACCCCTTACAAAGTATGGTTAATTACGAGTTAAGCGAAGGTTTCCTACAACAGAAATCCTGTAATTTCGAGGATTTGTCTTTGTCACTCTAAGGCCAGCCGTACACTGTTTGTAAGTTCTTACGTAAGTTATAGGGACGGGGCTATACTAAGGGAATGAGATAGTGATATTCACCTCTCATTCCTTAGTATAGCTCCGTCCCTATAACTTACGTAAGAACTTAAAAGTTCTTAGAGTTCGAATATTATAACGTACATACATATTAGATTGTGTGAGAAAAAGAGTACGAGCACTCTAATAACGCCTTCGTTGGAGTGACAGAGAAAAATTCTCGAGATTTACGAATTTCGAAAGAGTGACAAAGACTAATCCACGAATTTGGCCATACTTTACATTACAGCAATATACAGTGTTTCAAAAAAAATCGCACTATTCGAATTAAGTCAGAAATGAGGTCAAGTACGGTGATGGCGTTGCTGTAACGTAGGTATATACCTATTGTTCAAAGTCCATAAATTTTGGTTGATTTTATAATATGATCCAAAGTAGAATCTCCTCCTTCTAAATATCTAACCTTGGATGGTCGATATCTAGCTGCACAATCGCACACCCAAGGTTTCCCTATCCGAAACGCTTATTCGGTAACCTTTAGTAGTAATGTTAGATGAGACAGCTATATACAGGGTGTTTGAGATAACGATGTAGGAATTTCTGGAGGTGCTAAAGGAGACTAATTGGAAGAGTTTGAACCCTATTTACCTTAGTCCAATATGTGACAGTTTTTTTTTAATAAAAAAAAATTGAACTCACACTTGCCTACTAACTACAAGAAACTTATTTTGTTTGGTGACGGCGTTCAACAATTGATCGACGATAACTTTTAAACTAATTGCTATTTTGTTGTACTTTTTTTTGTATAAAAAACCTAGAAAATCAAGCATGTTTTTTTCACGAATAGGAAGACTCATATCCCGACTACTTTTTTTCACAGGCCGATAAAGTTTAATTTACTGTTAGAAATCAGTAATGATGAACTAGAAAAATTATTTAAAAAATTTTGTGTGTGGCAAGTGGGAGTTAAATTTTTTTTATTTATCACTCAACTAATTGTTATGTTAATTATAAAAAAAAATCACTGCTATTTATTGCATATTCTGTTTTAAATTTAACTTTTTAAGTAAATTTTTGGCATAAAACTAAACATTTTGAAAAACGTTATTTAAAAAAAACACTGTCACATATTGGACTAAGGTGAATAGGGTTCAAACTCTTCCAATTAGTCTCCTTTACCACCTCCAGAAATTCCTACATCGTTATCCCAAACACCCTGTATGTAATTATGTATACGTCTTTCGGAGTCGCAGGTGCCACAATAATTATTTTTCCTAACTAGTGCTCAAAAACGAACTTTGCGCACGCTTCACGCGCGGTAATTTATCTTTTTGACGCACTTGTTAGGAAAAAAATCGTCCCTTACACGTGCAAAAACTTTTTTTAACTCGGGTGATTGTTGCCCTCGTTTCACTCGGGCTCCAACTTTCACCCTCGCCAAAAAAAAGTTTTCCCGCACTAGTTAGGAAAAGTACTATTATATGGAAGAAAAGATTCGAAGATTCAATAAAAAACCAAAACTAGATTTAGTAGTTTTCAATAATTATGCTAGCTTTTGTTTGAAGAAATTTTAAAAACACACTGTATGTTCATTTAGTTTGTACATATTGTGTTGTACTACGAAAGTCACGAATGTCATTTTGTAATGGTTATTCATATAATAGCATGGTCACGAATAATAGGTAGGTACTATTACTATTACTAACAACACCAATAAAAAATGTTTGTGATAATAAGTTACATATTTTATATTGCACATGTTAAACATGTCATAAAGATTAAAATTATGTATTACAACAGATCCCAGTATTATTTTATAATTCTTAAATATATTCATGTAAAAATATCACAGATACTTCAGATTACTATCAGTATCTCAAACATGTTAAAGTATTAACAATTCCAATCTCAGTAATACAAAGATTAATACTTGTAATAAATACATATTAATACTAGTTTTCATGTCAATCATAATAAATTATATCACACTCATAATTATGCTTAAACTACAATTGATCTATCTATAGCTGTATAAATAGGCACAGAAGGTATAATTTGTTGCACTTGGCCATTTTTATATATGAATTTTTAGAAGTTTTGTAGATGATGGTATAATACTCTCAGGAACCTTTTCTTTCTCTAGATGCTTCATGTAGGCCAGGAAGCAGGTCCACACTAGGCTGCACATGCTGATGAAGGGTACCCTGTTCCGAGCGGGGATGAGGCAGAAATTTATCATGGCTACTGCAGGCCACACTGATGCTCCAACCTTTATTAAAAAACAATTATTAGTTAAATGTTGTAGGATTTATGAATAAATAAATAATAACATAGAAAACATCCTCTTAAAGGCTGTATACAAAAATAAATGTTACATGATTATTTGTTATGTGGTATAAACATGTCCACTTCTAATGATAGTCTAAATAAATCACAGTTCAAGTACTTCAGATATGTGGAAATAGCAGGGTGCAATCATTGTTAGGATTGCGTTTTAACACCTTACTATAACACAATAAATATGAATTATAAATAAAAAAATTGCCCCAGGTCCTGCTGGGGAGGCAGAGTGCCCAAAAGGCTGGCCGCATTGCCGGGCTGCTATGCTGAGTCTTTGCTTGAAATACTGGCCAGCCCTCTGGTCACCTGATGCATTTTAAAATGAATTCTAACTATGAGCACATAAAGTTCATTATTATATAAGGTGTCCAGTTACTGGAGAGTGACCAGTTACTAGCAATTAACACTATAATGCTATGATTGTTCATTAATAGAAAAAAAAGATGGTTTTTATTTTGTTACCTTATATGTAGGCCAGAATTTGGATTGAACTTCTGCTATAGCTTCATTCAACGGTTTCATTTCTAACAGACTCATTCCGAAATAAAAACTGCACATTGCACAGGGTGTATATGTGATAGTTTCAACAAATGTCTGGAAGATAAAACATGAAAATAAATTAACAAAAAATGTAGTTGCATTTCGTGCAATATTTTAATGTATCAAATTAAATTTGTTTCCCTTTTTTGGGTGGTAGATACAACCTTACACACCATCCCAGAAATTCTGACATATGACATATAATATGGCAGAATTTACAGAAATATGTGTAATTATACTATCTCATTCTAACATAATAACCTATGAGAAGAAATACAAATATCAGTAAATAAGCAATTATGAATGTTGTTCTAAAATTACCAGTAGTCAGTCATTGATGAGTTTTAGGCAATTACCCTTTTCTTTGCTAATGGGTTAGTTTACCTTGAATAATGATTTCACAATAAAATTCACTGTATAAAACTATGGATGATGCAATTCATAATCATCCTGTGGACATATAAAACAAGATACATAATTTATATATTTATTTACCTTAATTATTCCAGCCCTTATTGTGTTTCCCGGCCACATTATGCTAGCAACTGTCAGCCAAGTGTAGAGTGTAGGAGCTACATAGCAAGACCCATACAAGCCATAGCGAGCACACCTCCACCAGTCATAACTTTCTGAAAACATCAATAATAAAACTAATGTTGAAAAATGTAACACAACATAAACTTAGCAAGTTTATGAATATTTAGCAAAATCCCAATGGCTAGGAATGTTATTATTTAATAATCATTGCATAGCTTTAAGATACTTTACCTAAATCCTTGCCCTCGAATGTTTGTTGTATGAGACTGGACATAGGCCAGATAATACTGTAAGATGCCATTCCACGTAAAAGAGGATACTTCCTGAAAAGCACTTTGAATTTGCTATATACAGCCATGTCGTAACCACGATTGTTAGGTCTGATCGGATATTAGGAAAAACTGTATTCCTGTTATGTAATTATTCCCATAAAATAATAAATATCGACCTTCAGTGTTTTCTAACGGGAAACGACCGTGAAAATGAGCCTCGGCAATGTAGGAAATCATTATAAATATGACAATTTTGTTTGGTTATATGCCAAACTAATTGCTACTTCATGAAAGTCAGTGTCAGTGTCAGTCAACTCAAGCGTGACAGGAAATAAAAATGAAGCTAAAATAAAGCCTCGTTTGCACATGAAAAGCGTGCAAAACTAAATTTAGGGCATAGATAGCTGCGTAGTACTATTTAGAGGTAGGTATAAAATTAATAAATATTTTTAATAACTTAAAGTAGTATTTATTAATTAATAGGTTACCAAAACTTTATTATGTGTGAAATATTGAACGACCACTAATGATGCCATAAAATCTAACAAAAAAACGACCACTATTTAATTTGTCGTTGAAGTCAAGATGAAGTTTGAATGAGTTTTGGCATTGCACATGTAAACAAGTAGCATGTTTTCTTTGCTTTTCTCCGCTTTTTACGTTGAGTTGAACTTATTCCTCCGTAAAAGTTTCTGTATTTAACTGCTCCGCTGTTTTCTGTTGTGTTAAACATTATCAATTGTGCGAAATAGACGCTTATTTGTTCGCGATATTGACGCTTTTAATTTTGTGTTGTGCTAAAAGCACAATTTTGTGTTATGCTGTTATTTTTGTATTCATTGTGCGAAATAGACGCTTTGTTCGCGATATTGACGCTTATATTTTACAAAAATAGTAAATAATGAAAACTATAAAATTTGGGTTTTATTTTATTCTTCCCATAGGTATATTTATATATATATATATATATATATATATATATTTTGGGTAACGAGTTGTTTTGTTTTGGTTTTCAAGTGTGTTATATTTTAAAAATGTAGAGAATCTTAAAAACCAGAGCAAAATAACTCGTTACTCGGAACTAATCATTAGCAGGCTATGACTGTGTATACATATTAATGGGTGTATAGGTACATGATTAGTTCCGGAACGAATTTAAAGATGGTGCTTCAACCATGCATGCAAGAAAATTCCACAAGAGGGCTCTCTTTATCAGGCCAGCCGTACACCTGTAAGTTCTTACGTAAGTTATAGGGACAGAGCTATACTAAGGAATGAGAGGTGAATATCACTATCTCATTCCTTAGTATAGCCCCGTCCCTATTACTTACGTAAGAACTTACAGGTGTACGAGCGCTCTCATATATATTACTTTACTCTTTGGTATGTACCCCCTTAACTGACAGATCGGACGTGTTTTTTTTTTTCTTTATGGGCTTGGACGTGTTTATTTAGCCTGGCTTGCTGCCTGTCAGTGCTGTGACTGCTGTGCTGTGTCCGTCTAGTGTCATTCTGTCTAGTCTGTTTCGAATCAAGTGTTGAATTGCTGAAACTTCGATTTTTTCTATTCGAAATAATACAAATAGCAAAGCGCGAGTTTAAAAAGAATAATTAACAAATTGTGGTGGTCTCTAATAATGAAGTTGGCAAAGTTGCATAGTTGAAAAGGAGGTATCTCCGTCTAGATATAAATTGTTTAAAAAAGAGGTAGTGTTTGTAAAATGTCGAGTAACTCTTTATTGTTTTCTCTTAATAATGAGGGCAAAGTGTATGCACTATCCACAAGTGGCTCTTGCTGGAGAGAATTCATGTACCTCGGTCTAGAATTCAAGACTTTATCAGCTGTGCCACATTTCCTTTGGGCAGTGGGAGGGGACCGGCAAATTTATCTCCACGTTCATGGATTAGAAATCCCCATCAGAGTACAGGAAGAGTCGTACGAAAATGAACGTTGGCTGCCACTTGAAGGGTTTAGCGGAAGACTCTTGCCAACCGATAGATATCACTTTTCTTCTCAAGATGGCACACAGGATAGAGCAATACAACGTATCCGACTGCCCTCCATGGCTTGGCAATGGGAAGGAGAATGGCAGCTGGAACTTACATTAGATGGACACCCTTTAGACCATGATGGATGGACCTATGCAGTAGACTTCCCAGCCCAGTTTGGGCCCACTAAGCAGTGGAAATCTTGTGTCAGGAGGAGAAAATGGATTAGGTATAGAAAGTTTAGTGCTATGAACTCCTGGTGTGCTATAGCACCCCTTCACAAAGACCCAACACAGGAACCATTTATTGATGTAAGTATTGGAGGTAATCAAATACCATTCGCAGGGCCTGGAACATTATCAGTGTGGGCAATTACTGCTCACGGGCGCGTCATGTACAGAGCTGGCGTAAGCACCACATCCCCTGAGGGCTTGAAGTGGATTAATATTAGCATTCCACCAAATTGTGATATTAAACAAATCTCTGTAGGAGCTACAGGTTTAGTATGGGCACTACTATGGACAGGCCGAGCCATAGTAAGAAAGGGTGTAACAAAAGATACACCCACAGGAGAAGCTTGGTTAGAAGTTAAGTCGCCCAGTGAAACAAAGTTAACTGTTATCTCTGTGGGATATAATGCAGTTTGGGCTGTGAGTTCTGACAACAAGGTCTGGTTCAGAAAAGGTGTAGAAGGCAACACTGCTGGAACTTCTGAAGTATCTGCTATGGGCACTGGCTGGTTAGAAATCACTGGGAACATGACTCATGTGTCAGTGGGAGTGAATGATCAGGTGTTTGCTATAGGAGAGTCTGATAAGAGTATATATTGGAGAAGTGGAATCACACCTGCAGAATTAACTGGCAAAAGATGGAGAATGGTACAGGCCAATATGCAACTAAGTCGAACATCAAGTTCAGCAAGCATGGTTTCATCAGCATCTAATGCTAAGCACCACAGCTTGACTATGCTGAATGAAACAACTCAATTAAAGTCTCATATTAATATTCACAATTCTTGGGAAGAATCCCACTCTGCGCCAATAGAGCATACACTGCCAATAAAACCACCTAAAGAACACATTTCTAAAAAGACCACAACAGCTACAGATATTGATCTGACAGGCAAAAGTTATGAAACAACTCTCAAAAATCCTCGAGCTTGGAGTCCAGTGCGGAGTGTGGGGTCAGTGGTTGGGATGGAAGCTCAGCCAGACAGTGACAGCAGTGTGTTTGATGTGGACTCTGGCATGTATTTTGATGAGGAAGTTAGTCAGACAGCTTGGGGAACATGTGACACAAATTGGACTTTTGTTGAGGCCGGGGCATGCTGCATTGATCCAGTGCAAGTACCACATTGGTTTACAGATTGTCAAAACTCACTTAATTCAGACTTGAATGCTAATTGGCGTATTCAAATATTAGATTGTTTAAAAAATAGGAAAAACCAGGATCTTGACTTATCCGACTATGGTATTGCTATTGATGAGAAAGGTTGGACTCGTAGCTGTGAGGCTAGATTAATCACTGGTAGTAATGCTGGAGAGGACTGTATTCTTTCACTGTATTGGCATGCCTTGGAAAATACAGGGACATTATCAGTGTTTAAGCCGGATGGTACAATCAAATTTATTTTGAACTTGGGTGAAGTTACAAGTGTTACATCAGCCTCTGAACCAGGCAGCCCTAGGTTAGCCTTAACAGTGCCACGGCAAAATAGAGATGCAATAAAGATACAGTTCATGACAGAAATGGAACAAGAAGAATGGCTCAATGTGCTGGTGGATATAACATCGCAAATAAACGGACTATCTGGAAAACCATCTGCAAGTTCAGTGTGGGTTGTTACTAGTTCTGGTGACATACTGAATTGGGATCCAATGCCAGGCCAACAAAACACTGAAAATAAAGCATCTTATAGCAAAGAATATCAACTTATAGGAAAAAATATAGTTCCTGGATTTGTAACAACACTAGACAATAATTTCACACCAGGATCCTCCCTCAAAATTGTTGGCAGCTTATTTGATGAAGTTGGTCGGTTTCATGTAAATTTACAAGGCCCAGAGGTAAAAAAACAGCGTCATAAAATTGAAACAGAAGTAACAGAAATTCATTTTCATTTTAATGTAAGATTTGATGAGAATACAGTGGTGTGCAACACAAAGACCTCCGGTAACTGGGGCATTGAAGAGCGTTTTGATTTACCATTAGCTCCTGGACAAGAATTTACCCTCAACATTACTTGTATCAGAGAGGGCTTCAAGGTTGTTGTTAATGAGAAGAAAGTTTGTTTTTATAGGCACAGATTAGCTCCAGATAGCATAACGTCAGCATTAATTTTAGGCCCTATGAAACTGTATACAATGGAATACACCTCCCCTAGTCCAATTATTGGTCCAGATGAAATGTATTGGCGGATGATGGGCGGATACATGAGAAGAATAGAGAGTGCCCAAAATGGTGTAGTTTGGGGAATAACACATGACCACAGAGTTTGGGTCTATACTGGGGGCTGGGGTGGAGGTGTTTTGAAAGGTAACTAATATCAACTTTCGTACGTGTCATCCATGCATTAGAGTTTAAGTAGCAACTAGGTATATTTGTCATAATTTAAACATGTCCATAATTGATCCACAGGAATAGGTAGCAATGATGGAATAAATTCAATGAATGATACTCAAACATACTGCATATACGAGAACCAGCGTTGGAATCCCTTGACAGGCTACACGTCAGTTGGCCTGCCCACAGACCGCTACATGTGGAGTGACATAACTGGTAAACATAAGAGAACGCGAGAACACACCAAGCTGTTAAGTCGTCATTGGCACTGGGTAAGTTCTGACACAGGTCAAATGCTCTCTGCTATGGGAACGGTTTTAACACCATGGAGTCCTGAATCGTGAATTTATTTGCCTTGCAGACTCTAACTGCCCAAATTATTCAAAATAAAATTACTAGTTTGAAAACTACACATACCGTCTTATTCCAGTAAACTGAAACGTAATTGCATGGGCATAGGCTTGCAGGTTGTCGAGTTGCGGAAAAAGCCCAGTAAAACTAACTAACTATGGGCATAGGGTTCAAATTCATGGGTCATATAAGTATTCAAATGCGGAGAAGTGTCGCGACACCCGCCACCGCACGATGACACTTCCTTGATACTCTTGGTACCCAACAAAGTGAGCCGTAGGTAGCCTAACTACTTACTATTACGTTAGTTTATATAATGCTAATGTGTGATACATCATTTACAAATGGACTGTTAATCGTTTTTAACCCCTCGTGTGCGGCGATTTTTATTTTCTTATAGTTTTCCCGTACACGGATCCGTGCTCCCGCATACGATGACTCGATGAGTTAATACAATAATCGTTAATATTATATTTATTTCAGATATCTGAATGGATGGTGGACTATAATACTCCCGGCGGCGTGGACAGTGACGGCTGGCAGTACGCGACCGACTTTCCGGCACCGTACCACGGGAAGAAGATATTCACGGACTGTGTCCGACGCCGGCGATGGTACAGGAAAGCTCAGATAATAACGGAGGGTCCGTGGGTCCGTGCCGGTAGCACCCCTCTTTTGGACATATCTTTATGGGTAAGTATCTATATCTTACTCTTATACTTGTCTGAATTAAAGGCAATTTTATTATTTGTTATATCCAAATAAAAAGTTATTTCCCTCCCTGGGTTCCAATTCCAGTATTATCTATGTGTAGATATACATAATAAAATAAAATAGAGGCAAACATAATAAAAGAGTTGCATTATATTCCCTTTTTATGAAAATTGTTTAAACTAGCATACCTCTACGTCTCGCCAGCCACTATAATGCCATAACTAGTTTTTTTTTTGAACTTCTATTTATTGTCCAGGATGAAGGTCAGACGACATCACTTTGGGCAGTCACGCTAGGTGGGGACGCGATATACCGGACAGGAGTCACGGTCACAACCCCGGCGGTAAGTATTCTCAGCTTATCAGTTGTTAATTACTGCGTGCAGTTACACAGATGTACATGGATAATATTTAGTTTGTATTATATTTATCACACCATTGTTTGTCTCATTTATATTCGAGAGAGACGCGCACGGACTAAAGACGCGTAAATAAGTCGCATGACACGATAGATACCTACAGGGGCCGCTCTACACGGTGTCACGCCAGCATTGCGAAAGATTTTAACTACGCATTCTAGACATCAAAATAAACAAAAAATAAATGAAACCTAATGTCAATTCCACCAAAAAAAAAATTTTTTTTTTCTTTTTTTTTATGCCGATTTGAATACTTTCTAACATTTCCAGTACTTTTTATCATAACAACAATTTGTTTAAATTATTTATTTCAATTGTTTTTTTAGGTAGAGGTTATTTCGTCAAGTCTATTCGTATTTTTTGATTGTCAGGCAAAAGGTGTGGTAATATTAGAACACATTGTGGTAGCATTGTAATCCAAAAGAAGTTAAATGACGAGTTACGCCGAAAAACTTATTTCGAAAAAAGGTTGATTATCTCTGAAACCAAGCCGAATCCAGGAAATTTTATATAACAGTAAAGACTCTAAATATGGTCAGGAATCCAGCATTAAAATCTTTCGGAATGCTGACGTAACACCGTGTATATACCTGACTGCTTGAAAGGAAGGAAATATTCTAATTGCATAGTTTCTAATCTCTTGTCCTAATTAATCTATGACAGGATAAAAAGTTACCTGTACTGTATTTCAGGGTAACCACTGGGAACACATTAGCAATCCACAATCCTTAATCGCAATCAGTACGAGCTGCGGTATAGTCTGGGCGGTTGGCCGTAAAGGAGAACTTTACTACAGAGACGGCATTTCCACAGACAACCTTGCAGGTTCAAACTGGAAGCTGATTGAAGCGCCTAAATGCACTATTGGTTTTTCGCACAAGACGAATGTTACTGCAAAGTCAGTGTCTTTATGTAATGGCAATGCTTGGGTGATTTTAACCAACGGCATAGTGGTCGTTCGCACTGGTATAACGAAGACCTGTCAGGAGGGAATACAGTGGAAATATTTAACAGGTATTTATAACTATTTGTTAATTAGTGTTAATCCTGTAGTTGTAGATCCAGCTTTAAGGCAAAACTAACCTATTAATATGGACTATAATATGGCATTGTGTGTGTATAATAATGTATATATATGCTTGAGTATAATAACCCTGTTAAAATTCTAGTTCCATTAACGGACGACACGAGCATGCATTCGGTAAAAGCTTTATCACTGCATCGATTAATAATGCAATTATTCGGTAGGTATAATTACTAAAACATATCTTGATACAATTTCAATATCCATTCGCTACACCCGACATTAGACTCACTAGTTTTACTACAGTAAATATTAATTAAATACTTATTCCTAATTTTTGAACGCTGACATAATAGTAGGTACATTACGATACACGTGCGAAATAAGTACGAAGCTATAAATTGAAACACGGCCTAAGGGACTTTATCGACACGAGTTACGTTAAGACATGAACCGCTTCTCGCATTAGTGCGTAAAAACAGGACAACCTGTACTTAACACATGCGAAAAGGAAATTCGTAAATTTCGTAACTCGTGTCGCTTTTAAAACACTCCCTTCGGCCATATTTTAATTTATCGCTACTCGTTTAGAACTTCATCTTTTTCGCACTTGTATCGTAATGTACTATCGTTTTGTATGTGTGGAAACTGAGCCAGGGCTCGAGCGGAGCGGGCAGCGGGGCGTTCAATAAATAAGCGTTAAGCAAAATAAATGCAAATTTATGTGCTGGCCCGAGTGCACGCCCACCGGACGTGCCGCTTGACGCTCGCAACTCATGCCTTATGCCGCGGCCACGACATTGGTCTAAGGCGACCGGCTTAGCGGAAAACCATACGTGCGAGGGGGAGTACCCATATCGGCATCCCGCTCCAACTCATGGATTTGCTCGCCGCTGGTCGCCTTAGACCAATGTCGTGGCCGGGCCTTTACACTTTCACTAACCGTTTCGTTCTTTAGTCGGTAGTCAGTCGAAGGCGCTAATCACGGTGAAGCGAGTGGATAAATACGCAACGACTGAACTGATCGCTTTATTCGCAGATAACGAGATGAGTTTCAAGCAAGTGTCAGTCGGGGGGCAGGGCGTGTGGGGAGTGGACGGGGAAGGGGTGCTGCAAAGGCGGCTCGGTGTGTCGGGCGCCAGCGCGGCGGGCGCGGCATGGCGGCCCGCACTGGCCGGCGCCGGCGCCGTCCTTCACGTGTCGGCTAGGGGGCGCCCGCTTTAAATGTTTATTCGACAATTTATAAATTAGCGTTTTCGATACTTTTTCTGCCACCAGAGGCCCGTTTCTCAAAAGCTTGTAACTTGTAATACAAGTGGAAGTCTCTTTTAACACTATTGATTAGATAAGAGGCCAGTTTCTCAAAAGCTTGTAACTTGTAATACAAGTGGAAGTCCCTTTTTAACACTATTAATTAGATAAGGACTTCCACTTGTATTACAAGTTAAAAGCTTTCGAGAAATTGGCCCAAGGACTACCGCTTGTATTACAAGCAGTGGTCGGATATCCCGGTGCAACAAGGGGTGAATGACCTCAAACATTAGACTAATATGGATATGCCACGGGATTCCACAAAATTACATCCAGTAAAGTTTAGTAATATTTTGTAACGCAAAATAAGTGAATGTACATACAAGCGTTTATTATTATGCGATTTCGACAATTATTTTAAAAGATAGGTTATAAATTTTGTTTAATATTGACCTTAGTACCAAATAGCCTTTTGGTATGAATATTCTTAAATAAAAGAGTTTAGCTTTAAAAATAGAAGCTTTTTACTAAAGGTGCGTTTATACCAAAAGAGCATTCGCTGTTCTAGCGCCCGTTTTACGAAATCAACCAATCACGTTTTGTGTACCGATCGAATTTCGTAGAGTGGGAGGTTAGAACAGCGAATGCTCTTTTAGTTTGAACGCACCTTAAGGCACAATAGGTTCCACTTCTAGAAATTGCGAACGTAAAAAAAATAGAAATATCATATAATACACGATTATTTTAATCCGTGATCAGGATTAAAACAATATCCATACCCAGCCTAAATTAAACATTTTAGGTGAGGACTCCTGCAGATACCTCAAAATTTTATTAATTTAAAGGTAAAGAAAAATTGTATCAAATAACCACTGAATGGTACATGTTCTTCCTGAGGTCATCAATTACTAAGTTAGAAAAAATATACCTGGTTACGGATTAAACATCCTCGTGTATGTAACATAAAATCAAACATTTTTAAGCATGAAGACTTGACACACCTATGCAGACACATTAGAGTAAATATATATTATGTATTTTATGAAAGAATTATGGCTTACTATGGCTTTGTATGGCGATAGCGTAATGGAAGAAATTAAAAATGCACGAAAATTGTGGGACAGTTTTTTTCACCTATCAGAATTAAAAGAGGTCGTGATCCTGAGTCGAACAAGCCCAAACTTGTCCGAATTAAAAAAAAGTGTTTTGAACTACGGTTTGTGAAAACGCCAAAAGATTTCGTTTATGTTCGCAATTTGAGCTGCCTTTTTAAGTGTATACCAATCAGATCTACATTTGTTTTTCAAACTAAACCCGGGAATTTAGGTCATATCCATATTAACTTTTCTACTTGGTATCCCCTGGTGTTGCACCGGGATATCCGACCACTGATTACAAGTTACAAGCTTTCGAGAAATAGGCCCCATGCGACACAGCTGTCAGATCCATACTGTACGTTTATATTTTGAGAGTTCGTTGGATACGATAGTGCTGCCATCTGTCCTATAGTGGCAGAAAAACTATATAAGCCCCTCATTATGCCCGCTTTCCATTGTGAGCAGAGTGGACTCATTGACCAGTTTTGCAGAAAGCAACCAACTACTATTGTTTGTTAATGTGAATTAAGCTTTAACATACTGAGTTTCTGCACTATCAAGAAATCTAAGTTGGTAGTTTTCTGCATAAATATGGCTCCGTTTATCTTTTACCGCTTTTGACTCACAGCCGTAAACTGCAAACTATCTAGTACTTAGCCAGCGATGAACGTGAAACAGATTTATGAGTCCGGTCCGCTCGCAGTGAAAGGCGGACATTAATCATTGTGAAAACGCGTTGGTACTAAAGCTTGAAAATTGGCTGTCGATTTTATTAAATTTTAACTCCAAAGTTGTCACCAAAGATGAAAAATCTACGCAAAAAAGGGTGAGGCTTAAGTACAATGAAATTACCAAACTATTTATATCTATAACTTCGTATGACTGTCGAATTTGTTTCGAATGCAAAACTTGGCAGTCGTTGGTTAGAAAAATAAAATTGACCCATGCTCAAGGCGTCCCTATTGAGATCTCTGAAATATACTTGTGATATAATCTTCCGAGTTAGACTGCAGTTAAAAGGCTTCTATTTATTGTGCTCATATCGTATTAAATTTATTTACGCCCCAATATTTTAGGTAAGTGTATTATATTTAGCAAAAACGGACCTACCCTATGAACTTAAAACCGAGTAAATAATTGACTGAACCTGAATATACCAATTTTCAATTTTTATCTGTTATACCCGCTTATTGAATCAATCAAAAAGTCACTTCGCACACAAAGCATGCTAATAGATGGTACTCCGTAAGTAGTTTTGAGATATTGATATTAATTATTTTTTCGATTCCAGTGATATTATGAGTGTAAAATGTATTTCTAGTCATTAAGGAAATTGTTAGATACGTTAAGCTCTGATTTTTAGTATAAGCTTGAACAGAACAGTAATATAATAAAAATATGCATTTTACAGTGTTCATATTTTGTTCGTCCCACTTTTGAATCGGTCCTGCTATTATTTATGTACGCAGGAGAATACCTCTTAATGTTTGCTGGTTTATGCACCTACAGTTAGTTCCATAACTGAGTCAATATTAGTACCTCAGTAATGGTAACTCGGCGAACTCGCTCCATTCCTCCAGATCCTCCGCGGCCATGAGTAGGCCCAAATAAAAAAAAAATAAAACAATTTTTGTCGCGGTCCACAGAGCAATATAGACCTCCACACAAGTGCGTAAAGTTCAAATACAGTTTTGACACTTTGGTGACGTGGTATCTGAGGCTGAGGGCCGACTTATGTATTTGGCGTGGTGCGGTAAAGGTTAATACTATTCAGTATTTCTATTGAAAATCGTAACACGTAACTCAATCTTATTAAATTAACACGTTCGCCTCCGGTACTGTTTCACTAAATGCTTTTACTATGCCAATCGGAGTTATCTTATAGAAATCCTATGCCAGTGACACGCATGTGTGACCGAAAAGATAGTACTCCTATGCCGGCGACACAGCATTGTGTCAAAAACCTTCGTATTTCTATGCCACTGGCATGGGAGTGAGAACTTGATTAATGCTAGTAGCATAAGAATAATATTACTTTGATCACGTATGTGTGTCACTGGCATAGGAGTAGTTTTTTCGGTCACATATGCGTGTCACCGGCGTCGAGCGTGTTAACTTATGAATTAAGTGACTCGCAGCGTTTGACAAAGCCCGAATGATGGCAACACGATGTATATTTCTAGGTATATTTTTCTTTACCTCCTTCGAGATTTGGTTGTTAGTTCCAACTACAATATTTTTTTAGTAATTGATATTGCGTTCGTTATTTTTTCAGTATTAAGATGTATGGAAATGATTTAAACATATTTTTTATACTGTTTATTCTTAACAATTTCACCTAATATGAGTCAAATAACTTCACGAGCTTACACATACATAATACGGCGGCGTTGAGTAAATGTATGACTGTATAATTTATTTGCCAAAATTGCTGTTCTATTATAATCGGTACTCAATTAATTTTATAATGTTGATTGTTGAACCAGCTTTTGTTACAAATAATTATGTCCATCATATATGATCACATTAAGTGATCATATATGATGATACCACTGAAAAGGAGGTGTGAACAAGTCTAGGGGAACTAAACTCGGGAACTTCGCGCTCAGTGGCTGGTGCATTCCACAAAAACGACATCATTGTCGGTGACGTTACGCGTGCCAACTACCTTAATAACCTTCACAAATCTGAAGAACATTTCGATAAATATAAAGCTACTTATTAAATTATATCATGACAAATTTTGGCTTATGCTTTATTAAAATATTAGAAAAAAAACGTCACTCTCGGTGGAATGCTCCGGCTACACTTATTATAATATTGAAATTGAAAAAAAAGACTTAAATAACTGTAGTTTGACAAATCCTCCAAATTATTTAACTCTCGGCAAAATAAAACCATAACTATCGCGACACGTTCTATAATGTAACTAGACTTAGTTTTACAGCAAGTAATCTAATTCATATCTTATGAAGTGATTGTTTGGATCGTTTTGTATTCGGGGGTAGCCGGCCACGAGCGCATCTTGGCCGCCGATGTAAAGCGTGTTGTAAATCTTCCAGTAAACGTCTCGGACTTTTCTGGCTGGGTGGAACAAACCCTAGAAAAAACAACACAGTGGTTAGATACTCGATGCGCATTTAATACAATTATTTAGAAAAGTTCGTGTATAGTGCAATAAACGAACGACCGGCAATAATAAAATATCTTCCACAGCTAAGGTCGCTAAAATGAGAAGCTATTATGTAGCTTGAACTAAAACTTGTTAGTAGTAGCTGGAGTAGTAGTGGAAATAATGTAAATGTTTTGAAAATTGTTTAAGCATACTATACGCTTCCCATTAAGTTAATACAAGCTGGTGGGTGTGCACTGTTGCAGTTTCAAACATGTGTACACTCAACCAATTGGTATTCTAGGCTACTCTTGAAACGTGTCACAGAGACAACTAGTAAAAGCCGCGTTTCCACTTAGTGTCCTGAGCGAGCATTCGATCGTTCTTGTGCAGATGAAAACAGGATTTCACATAGCAAAATGTTCGTTCGTCCCACGAACAAGTGAATGCTTGCTCAGAACACTAAGTGGAAACGTAGCTTAGATCCTTACTTGCTTTATAGCGCTTCTATACTTTGACGTAGTTGCCGAATGGCCTAGCGTTCCAATCGATTAAGTGTATGTTAGGGTGTCCCATCTTTTACGAGTTTTAGAAATTAATAACGCATACCCCCTAAATCGGTTTATTTTACCGCAAAACACACTAAAAAAAATTCAGTTCATTTCTGTAACTGCAACCCGTGCCGATTTTCAAGCCATTTTCCTATACAATGTATGAAAAAGACCAAATTTTATTTTCGTTTTTTTTTTTCTATGGCATTAACTTATACTACTCTCTTTCTACTCTCGTCTTATAAACATTTTATTATAAAATTAATTTGATGAGGACAGAAAAAGAATACATTATTATTATTATCAACTTACTGTCTGACTAATTTTGTTTATAGTAATTTGTATGGTAATTTCAGATGAAAGTCGACACGGGTTCCTGTTACAGGAATGACTGATTTTTTTTTTCGAGTGTTTTGGGGTTAAAAAAGCCGATTTAGGGGTTATGCGTTATTAATTTCTAAAATTCGTAAAATGTCCGACATCCTAGTGTATGTAGATGTACAGGCACTTACTTGCAGCGCATACTGCAGTATCTTGATGGGCCCTAGCGCGACACGCATGCCCTCGACGGCGTCCATGAAGGCCTGCACGAGATGCGGCGACGTCTCGAAGATGTTGGGCCACACGTGGTTGAACAGTTGCCGATGCAGTGTATGTAGATGTACAGGCACTTACTTGCAGCGCGTATTGCAGTATCTTGATAGGCCCTAGCGCGACACGCATGCCCTCGACGGCGTCCATGAAGGCCTGCACGAGATGCGGCGACGTCTCGAAGATGTTGGGCCACACGTGGTTGAGCAGGTGCACGAGCGCTCGCACCCGAACAGTTGCCGATGCAGTGTATGTAGATGTACTACTTACTTGCAGCGCGTACTGCAGTATCTTGATGGGCCCTAGCGCGACGCGCATGCCTTCGACGGCGTCCATGAAGGCCTGCACGAGATGCGGCGATGTCTCGAAGATGTTGGGCCACACGTGGTTGAACAGTTGCCGATGCAGTGTATGTAGATGTACTACTTACTTGCAGCGCGTACTGCAGTATCTTGATAGGCCCTAGCGCGACACGCATGCCCTCGACGGCGTCCATGAAGGCCTGCACGAGATGCGGCGACGTCTCGAAGATGTTGGGCCACACGTGGTTGAGCAGGTGCACGAGCGCGTCCTCACACCCGAACCCGTATACGCCGAGGGCCATGTGCTTTATTGCCGCGCACGCCGTTTGTCTGTGCACTAGGTCTCTGGAAATGTGAAGAGAGTTTAAGAATACAGAAACAGTGCCCTTAGGCTGGTTCCAGTCTCACGCGGACCCCCCGCGCGGAGCAATATGTTTTGAATAGGGATGATGACTGTAGTTAAAATAAATTGTTTAACATTATGCACGACATAATACACGAAGAAATTATTACTAAGATGTAGATTGCAGTAATTTTTGTACAGAACTTCTATTTAATAAATTTAAAAGAACTCAAAAGAGTAGGTCATTTGGCAGTACTCAAACGTGACGTCACTTTTGAGTATTTCATATAAAATTCCATAGTGGGATCGTTTTGACAGTTCGAAAAAAGATGCTGATTTGACTTGCCAGTCATCATGCCTATTAATGGCGCGTTTCAGACTGGCGCGGAGGCTTTCGCGCAGATGGCTGCTCGCGCGCTTCGCATTCCCGCACAGTAGATCGAAATGAATAAAAAGTGGACATTCACATTTTTTCCTAAAAATCCTATTTTAAAAAATGCTCTTCGGTTGAAAATGATATGAGGAATAAAAAAATGTTATATAACATTTTTCAAAATGAGGCTTATTTTAAGCCAAAAAAAATTAAATATGTTTTTTTTGTATGAAACTAAGAAATAGGTATCTTATTGTAAGAAAACCGTAACCGATCCCGCTTTGAAACCTTTAGAATATCATTGTCCTACTTTAGAACAGTAGAAAATAGTTAAAACCTTATCTCAGTAGGTGCCCGTTTTCTTTTGTAGTCCAATCAAAAGTCAGTAAAGCCGTTCAGTCAGTTTGTCAGCCTCCGTAGCCTAGTTTTGGTAGTGACCCTGCCTACGAAGCTGGAGGTTCCGGGTTCGAATCCTGGCGAGGGCATTCTTTGTGTATTTATTTATCACAAATGTTTGTTCCTTGGTCATGGCTGTCTATGTATTTAAGTATCTATATGTATCTATCTATTATATATATCGTCGCCTGGTACCCACATCACAAGCCTTAATTGAGCTTACCGTGGGACTAGGTCGATTTGTGTAAGATGTCCCAAGATATTTATTTATTTATTTTATTTATTTATTTCGTAAATACAACATTTTTCTTAGTTCTTTATTTTTTTATTTAAATTTAGAAACCAGTGTATTCAGAACAATTTAGTATAAAAAATATATATATGATATTTTAGTAAGAATAAATAAAAAAAATTGTAAGCAATTTTCATTGTAATAGAAACATTTATTGCGGTGATTTTATTGATAGTAAACACATAGAGCTAAAGTATACTTTATATGAACAATAACGATATAAGTAAATAAAAAAACTCCTTTTAAAAATCTTTATTATTTACCACCTTCTTCTATACTTTTTTAATAATAGAAAACATAAGCACGCTGAAAATATAAAAATGTTTGAAAGTGTAGAAAAAGGTGGTGAATAAAATAGATCTAAGATACTTACAATGTTTTTTTATAACTTACATTGTAATTTTAGAATTATAACTAACGTGAGACTCAAATATTTAAATATTTATCAAGCGGGTTACTCAAGTAAATTAAAGTCGATAATTGCTCGACATGTTTCGATACATTTAGAGGATCCTCATCATGGAGTACCCGCGACCAAAGCCCGATGTGCACTACGTCGCTGCACGTGGTCGCGGGTACTCCATGATGAGGATCCTCTAAATGGATCGAAACATGTAGAGCAATTATCGACTTTAAATTACGTGAGTAACCCGTTTGATAAATATTTAATTACATTGTAATTGTCGATTTCAAGTAGGTATATTTAAAATTTTTGTTACTACCATAGTTAGTAAAAACATCGCAATAAATATTTGAATTCAATGTCTTAATTTTTAACCAATTTCTTGAGACAACTTGTATTTATCTGTATGAAAATGTCATAAATATTTTATTTTGATACTAATTTGTCATGAATATAGCGTTTTTTAATGAAAATATAAAAATACTTAACTAAGAAAAATATTGTATTTATTGACTTTTGATTGGACTATAAAACAAAAACGAGCACCTACTGAGATAAGGTTTCAACTATTTTCTACTGTTTTAAAGTAGAACAATGATATTCTAAAGGTTTCAAAGCGGGATCGGTTTCGGTTTTCTTATAATAAGATACCTATTTTTCAGTTTCATACAGAAAAAACACATTTTATTTTTTTCTGCTTAAAATAAGCCTCATTTTGAAAAATGTTATATAACATTTTGTATTCATCATATCATTTCCAACCGAAGAGCATTTATTAAAATAGGATTTTTAGAAAAAAATGGGAATGTCCATTTTTTATTCATTTCGATCCACTGTGTCCCGTGAGCGTTTCAGTATCACGCAGAGCCAATGAGCGCAAGCGTCCTCGCAAGACAGTCATGGCGAGTCGCGAAGTGGACAGTTCGCGTCTGTACTCTGAAGCGGTCAGCGCGATACTGAAACGACTTTTGCGGATGGTATGCGCCTAGCACCTGCGCGCGGGCGGTCCGCGTGATACAGGAACCAGCCTTACACAGTGTACAGCCAGCAAAAAGAAAGGTCATCGCTTTTCGACTGTATTATTTGGAAGTTAAGGTGGGTTGCACCAAGCTGCCAGCATTAAAAATCGTTCTAAGAAATGTATTGTATGGGAAGTTTCATAGTAATCTGCTGGTACCGTTGATCAAGTTTTCAAGTGTGGTTGGTGCAACTCCCCCGTAGTATTTTGGCTGACTAACCAGTCGGTCGACGCGGTATCATCAGCAATTATTTCAACAAAATATATTCTGCTGGTACACATTGTAATATATTTGGTGTTAATTATCAGACATATTTTAATATTTAGCAAACGGGTGTATGGTATGCGTCGGGCTTTAGTCGCGGGAACTCCATGATAAGGATCTTCTAAATGGATCGAAACGTGTCGAGCAATTATAGATTTAAATGACCAGTTTGCTAAATGTTGAAATATGTTTGAGTCTCACTTTAGTTATAAAACACTGTAACTGCCAGATCAAAAACCTAGGTTATTGCTGCACGCCAGTCTATTGTACAATGTACGCTACTTCAATTCCAAGAACGCCACTAAGGAGTCCTCGATAACTTTATTCACATGCCACATGACTCCCCAGGGGAGTTATTCACTATACAATTAACGCCGGCTGGCATGCAGGAATAGCCTTTGTTTTTGTCCTGGCACTGCAAATAGTATAGTGATAAACTCGCCCACGGAGTTGGCGGCATGTGAACAAAATTACTGATAACTCCCCAGTGGCGCTCTTGGCATTGAATGTGTTAATCATCAGGGCTAATGAGAGAATATAACTAACCTGTCCATAAGAGCGTCTTCAAGCAACGGGCATACGGCGTAAATGTAATCCTTGCCCATTTCGCCGATATACTCAAACAAGAACGATAAAGACTTCAATACGCCGTTCTGCACGTTGAGCTCAGGCACCCGGTACTCGTTCATTAGAGCCGGCAGCACGGTGAACGGTGAACACGTCTCGGCGACAATGGCAATGGCGACTGTTGTACATACTCTGAAATATAGAATTTAAGTGAATGTCACAATTGAAACAATTATTTTTTAGGTAATGCTGCTAAGTAATAGCGAGTTTTCGGTCTGTATAATAATATTAATAATACATCATCTATTATGTTCCAAAGAACAACATGTGTGGAAAGATAATCCAGTGACGAAATCAGGACCATATAGTAATACTAATATCAAACACGTCATAATCGAAAATAAGTAGATTTCATTCCTTAAAACAATTACTGAAAAAAGGTGCACGGCTGATGTTGTGTGACAGGCCAGCCAGCACAATCCTACACGTTCGTCAGGTTGAAGTGAATAGGGTCAGAAGATATTGGAATTACAATGAAGTAAAATCTATCTAGTTGTTTTCCGATGTTTCTATGCGATTTTGTTACGCGTTTTTTTGTTCATTACCATCACCAAAGTGGTGATTGTAATGAACAAAATTTACCGTTTTATAAAAGCAAACGAGACTATTATGCCAGAATAGCAGACAAACATGCGTCTGCTACAAGATAATCGAAAATGACTCCACTATTTATACGCAGTTCGTCAATAATTTGGGAATGGTAATGACTTGATTGTTGCGACTGAGCAATCGCATAGAACTACCCTTTCATATGTTGACACTGTGCCTATTTAAGTTGATGAAATGAAAAAACCCTTTTCACAACACCTATTCGAATACGGGTCTTTTCTTCCCTGCTAGGAGGGATCAAAGTGGCACTTTTCTGTTCAAGGACTTTCTATTGCCAGCCTAAAAAAATACAATGAAATATGAAAATAAACAGTACATTCATAATTGATAAAAATTTCTTCAGAATCGATTATTTGCATAAAATAATATTAAATATGTGATATATCTTTTATTTTTCCCATAGGTGATGTGAAAAGCAGTATGTGTCACACGGTATAAAAATTATTTCGTCTTGGGCCTTAAAGCTTGAATCCTTCATTACGCTCAGGATTCCACTTTAGAATCCCTCCCTATGGTCGGGACTCAATTGTGAAATCCGTCGCTCCATTCAGGATTCAATATACGCCCACGCCGGAAATATACCATTTTGATCCCTTGTGACACAAACTACTATTGTCTAGCTAGCTAAGGACTCATGTCTTACCTGTTTTGTCGCTCTTGAACTTTCAAATTATTCAGCAAAGTAGCTAACACGTCGTGCGGTCCAATAGCTTTGGCAATGTAACCGAATGTATTTACAGTAGCTCTTCTGATAGCTTTCTTGTGCGCCTTGAGAAGTTCCAACAGCTCGAAACATATTCTCATCCACTCTCTGGCCGATACGAACTCTGGACCTCTGTCTGCGATACGTCCGACTAGATCAATGCAATTCTCTTGAACTTTTTCGTGCCTGTAACAGGTACCTAATTTAGCAATAATCCATATGGGAAATAAGGAAAAATCGTAACCGTCACTATAAATTTGGACACGTGCGTGAGAACACGATTTCAAACGATAACGTATGCATTGAATCTATAACTATTAATTCAATGATTAGTATAGAAGTAAATTTTTAACTACCTGTTTTTCAAAATTGGTGTTAATCTCGGGAGTAAGTCCTTGATGGGCGGTGTCATTTTGGTCATACCGATAACGTTCACGATTGCCTTCAGAGCCCCCAGAATGGAACCCAAAACTTCTGGGTATTCTTCACCTAAATATTCATACAGGACAACACCAAGATGGCCCATCAATTTTTCCTGAAAAAAAAAAGTTACAATATGCTTGAGTCGGCCGGGCCGAAAGGCTATAAACATCATACAGGTGATAGTAAGACAAATTCATAGTGAATGAGACTGAAAATTTTATTTAGGTATTTACTATTTTCTCAAACAATGGGTGGATAAGAATAACCCTAAAATGTCGACGCCTTGCCTCATATAGCGTGGAGTTGCCATAACTTGCCGACACCGGATAGCACTAAACAAAAGACGCTTCTCTTACACCTGTCTAGCTCGTGCTCAGCGCTATTTTGCATGGTGTATTATACAGTGTGTGGCCTTTAGCACGGGAGAAAAATGAAATGAGTGACTCCTTAGACTATCGGCAATAATCCTGTAAAGGTCCCGGTGTTTCAATGTGGTTAAGTTCGGAGATAAGTCATTTAAAGCTATGGACCTTTAGTACTGGATCTTGGCATCATGATGTTGTAGCTTGTCAGTCGCAAGACACATTGATAGTATTTTTACACTAATTTGTTACGGTTTTAAAAAAAAATACATTTTTCAATGATTCAAAAATGATAAGTTATTGATAACTTTTAATTCAAGTAAATGAACCCATAATATTGAAAAATACATGAACAAAAAATTACAAAAAAAGTTTTTTTTTTAAATTACAATATGTGGAAATGATTGTTGATCAGCTTATTAATGCACTGTTTAAATTTTCACCCCGGTTGTAGGCCACACACTGTATAGTGTAGCAAACCAATTTGGCAGTAAATAGATTGTTCTATAGGACACCAACACTTGAATATATCTATAAGGCCGAAAGGGGCAAAGAATACTTAGCGGCTTGCTAAGTTAAGAGACGTTTATGAATAAGGTAAAGTTTAACGATTAACTTTTTCGCCGCCGATGACTGGTATATCGGCACTGCACGATAAAGACTGATTAATAAGTCACGATTCACAGAGCAATATAGACCTATACGCAGGCGTAAAGTTCAAATATTATGAGTGATGGCTTCGGTAAGTGGCGTCATAGTAAAGGTGCATTCAAACCAAAAGAGCATTCGCTATTCTAACCCCCCCCTCTACGAAATTCGATCGTTACACAAAACGTGATTGGTTGATTTCGTAGAACGGGGGATAGAACAGCGAATGCTCTTTTGGTTTGAACGCACCTTAACCCTTCGTCTGTGTTTGATAAGGATCCGTACTGTTACGTTCGTGGGGTGGGTTTTCTATAGAAAATGTATGAATAAGCCACTAATTAAAACTGATACTTTAATTACTAATTAAAAGAACAAACACTTTACTATAACACTATTAGTCACACACTGTTACACTCTCAAACTCGCAGTCGATTCGCAGTCTTCGCTCTTAATGTTAGCTCTTCGCTGTCTCGATAGAAACTACTCCTTCGGCCGGGTCATACTGGGCTTTTATACAAGCCACTCAAATCTACAAAGTACGAGATAATTCGATTCTAGAAAGTTCCCGAGTCAGGTCGGTCGGTAGGGCCCGTGCGCGAACATTCTAGGGTATCGCTGTCTCTTTCTACAGGTTTCTCTTTCACACCCGTCGAGAATGTTCTCTTTATAGCTGTCTCGTTCACATCCTTCCAGAACATTCTCTCGTGCTGTCTCTATCTAATAGTGCTTTCTCTTTCACTCCTATGGGAAATTTAGCTATATACCGATTTGTACTTGAGAGGCCCGAAAGGGGTCCTGAAAACGCCTGAAAACTGGTTTTCAGGTTATTGCGCCATCGGATAGAGGGTATCCTGAAACGGCCTGAAAACATGTTTCAGGCGCCTGAAAACGACGGTATCTGGGGTGAATATTTGATTTTGTAGTATGTGAAAGAGGACCTTCTGAAACGGCCTGAAAACGCATTTCAGCCTGCTGAAAACGCTTTTAACGTGTCTAAAATCATATTTGTAGTTTTTATCATGCCACCGGCGTAACAGTACAATAGATATTGAACTCAAATCAATTCGTAATTTGAATTAAAAATCCATTGTACTGATCCTTAGCAACCACAGACGAAGGGTTAAGAGCAATTTGGAATGCAGAAAGGTTTAAAAAAATGTGTTACCTCTTGACACGTCTTCATGACGACGGCGATGCGCGAGATAAGGTCAGCGGCCTGCTGACGCACCTTGGCCGACTTGTTGTTCATGCGCCACAGGATGATACCGCAGATCTGCGGCAGGTACGGCTTCACGCGCTTGCCCAGTTGGTTCACTATTGTACCGAACCCGTTCAGCATTACCACGTCCTGTTTGCAAATTCAAACTATAGGTTACAAACTTATTTAGGGCTGATTTTACAATTCTGAGATATAATTATTATTATTAGTTTCAGTTCAACGCTTAAATGCTGTACTTTTTTAAGGTTTATAATTTATATAGGGCTTCGCGGGCAGTAAAGCGTGCCGTTGAATTCACCGACTGTAATGTAATATTTTGTGATTGTGCGGTTTATATCATGAGTTGCCAAAAACTCACTAAGTAACAAATACGTACTTAAAGCTCGTATCTCAGTTCGAATTCAGTATTGACATACGACGTTGCTAAGAGTAATGACAGTTTTTATAAAGAGTTTTGGTTGTCAGCAGACGATATGTATAGAGATGTTAATGTGTTTCTGAAAAGTACAGTGATTATTTAAAACTAGAAATTATGTATGGTAAGTTGGTGTAAGATGAAACGGTTTTTTGAATGGGGTAAGATAAAATGCTACCAGCAGACGCTGTGTCAGAAGGACGACTTTTTGTCTTTCCTCCTTCTGAAAACGATTTCATCTTAACCTTACTCTTAAACTTCTTACCTCTGTAGTCTGTTCCTGGAAGGCATACAGGATGCCATCAATGAGAGCTTCCTCGAGTTTCGAGTCGATGTCGGCCGCACCTAGATTAGCGAGGATCTTCTCTATCGACTCCATTACCATCTTCCGGTATTGCTCGTTGTCGTCTTTGAGATCATCGACTATTCTGTTTATAATTTCTGAAGCTCCGACCTGTGGAAATAATTTGATTACACTAAATATTGATATGATTATACTCTCCTGAGTAATTCTTACCAAGGCAATAAAAAATAGGTTTGATAGTAAAGTTACACAAAAACAGGTCTTACCTTATTGGCTATTTCAACGGTGGTGTCGACGAGCTGCCGATAGTTGCGCCTGTCGAGAGCCATGCGATGATTCCAGAAGTGCTTGAAGAAGTGTGGTAAGATTTCATCCATAATATATTGCGGTTCCACACCGTCAGTACCGCAACATTGTTTCACTACCTGAAATGAAATTATGAATTTAGTTATAAAACATACAATGGATACACAATTAAAAAATAGCTGTAAAACAGTATAGCTATTATGTGTTTCGTTCGACTTCGGAGATCTTCAGGATGTGAGAGCGTAGCGTCTCCCAATGACCGATAGATGCCGCTAGCGTCTATGAAGCCGCTCCACAGCCCGTAGCGCGCCGCTGTGACGTAGTTTCCGCTCAAACAGCTTCCTGTAACCAAACCAGCTCGCACCCGGCGACTCGCCGCCATTTCATTGTTTCGTCGACCGTCTTGGCCGAAGGTCCGCATATTTTTATTTAAGTTCGACACGTGGTCTTTAACTTTTCGATCGACTTAATTCCCAGTAATTATATTTCGGAACTTCTGCTCGAACAGAAAAGTTATTTTAAGGAAGTAATCTGAAGCGTTTCGCTAATCGTCAAGAAAGTGGTCTATCTATCGTTAAATATTTACGACGAAAATTTAAGATTCGAATTTTAAAATTTCATTTCGAATAATCGAGTTCCCGAAGTATTTTCGAACCGATAACGTCCGTCGCGCAATTTTCAAGAGTGACTTCGATCTACCCACTTTTTCTGGCGAAATACGTTCTCGACCACGATCGTGTTTTAAACGTTACCGTCGTTCAGTCGTAGGCGTTTCCGAGATTTTTAAAGTAGGAAATCGTCCGATTAACGCGTGTTTTTAATCGCGTTACTTCTCATACGGTAACGTAAGCCGCTCCGCACCCGACGAGAGGAAACGTGCATGGCGATCATCGTGTCGCCGCGGGCAGCGCGGCTTCGCAGGCCGGGGGCGGTTCACGCGCCGCCACGTCGCCGGCGCCGCCGTGTCGCCGCCGCGGCCGGGCGCGCCGGGGGCCACCCCGCGCTCCGCCGCCGGCGCCGGGAGCTGCAGCTGGACCTGGGTACTCTTTACGTTTTCCGCTCTCGGATCGATTGGTGAGTTAGCTTAATGATATTCTATTAACCCAAGGAATCTAGTCTGCGGATGGCGACGAATGTTGTGATGAGACTGACGTGGCGCCATGTGGGTGCCACCGATCCTGACCTCACTGGCTGCCACGTGGGCACCAACGGTCCCGACTTCATTGGCCGCCATATGGGTGCCACCGATCCTGACCTCACTGGCCGCTACATGTTCGCCACCGATCCTGACCTCACTGGCCGCCTCGTGGGCGCCACCGGTCCTGACCTCACTGGCCGCCACCTGGGCGCCACCGGTCCTGATCTCACTGGCCGCCACCTGGGCGCCACCGATCCTGCCCTCACTGGCCGCCACATGGGCGCCACCGGTCCTGATCTCACTGGCCGCCACCTGGGCGCCACCGATCCTGCCCTCACTGGCCGCCACATGGGCGCCACCGGTCCTGATCTCACTGGCCGCCACCTAGGCGCCACCAATCCCGACCTCACTGGCCCGCCACATGGGCGCCACCGGTCCTGATCTCACTGGCCGCCACCTGGGCGCCACCGATCCTGCCCTCACTGGCCGCCACATGGGCGCCACCGGTCCTGATCTCACTGGCCGCCACCTAGGCGCCACCAATCCCGACCTCACTGGCCCGCCACATGGGCGCCACCGGTCCTGATCTCACTGGCCGCCACCTGGGCGCCACCGATCCTGACCTCACTGGCCGCCACGGGGGCGCCTCCGATCCCGACCTCACTGGCCGCCACGACGGTGCTACCGGGGCGGGGACTCCACTGGCTGCCATGTTGGTGCCACCGGGCCTGACGTCGCTAGCTGTCACGGGGACGCCATCGGTCCCGACGCTGGCCGCCACCGGTCCCGACGCGACTGAACGCCACGTGAACACCACCGGCCCTGACCTCACTGACGCCATGTCGGTGCCGCCGGCCCCGACGTCACTAGCTGCCACGTGGGCACCACCCGTCCTGAACTCCCTGCTCGCCACGTGGGTGCCACAGGTACTAACGTCATTGAGTGCCATACCGGCACCACCGATCCCGTTTTTTGACGGGGTGCCACTACGATGCTACCGATCCCGACCTCACTGGACGCTACAACGGTGCCACCGGTCCTCGCCTCATTGGCTGCCGCAACCACGCCACCGGTCCCGACTTCACTAGTCGTCGCGACGGCACCATCGGTATTGACCTCACCGGGTGCCACGGGACACCGCTGGCCACGAAATTATAGTCACCATGATGACATTACAGGTAATAATACTGCCGTTCGATGCTGATGCTGTCCAGGCATGGCGGTATAACCCACCTCCATGTTGCTGCCGATCACAAAACCGCTACATTCACGCGACCACCGCAATGGCGCTACAAGTCAGAATACAATTGGTCCGATGAAGTTCATTGTGCAACTACAGTGGCCCGCCAAGCCGATACAATGACGCCACGATAACGCCTCGCTGCCGGCTGCCAACTGGCCGGATGACGCCACCGCCCGCGATATTCGCCATACGGCGGAGGCTCTGCCCAACGCGAAAGCGCCAACGACTCTTGTCAGTTTGGCCCCCCCATATCACGTAAGTAACCAAGCTGATGCCGGCAACCACCCTGGCGCCGCCTGCCGAGCGGAAGCATTGCAAACCACAGTCTGGTGCTCCTGCTTCGGGTGTTCCTGATACACGTGCCTACTGCAGCTGGGGGATTGCAAACCCCTCGTTCTCGATCGAGGATCCGTTGTAGTGGCTGACCGAGTCACAAGGAACTGCGTCCTATTGTTCTATAGGAAATCTGTACGTTGTATCTATATTCAAAAACTATCTGCAGTCTCCCACGATCCAATACAGCAGAAGCAGGAACACTTAGTGCACACTGCACCAAACCGAAGACCTGTTCGACAATGAATAGAATCTGTAACGTAATATCTCAAATTATTCTACAAATGTTTGACCAGCCCCGGATTCCTCAGACACTCAGATCCGCGGGCCTGCTTTCTGAAAACTGGTGGTATTGACAAGGTTTGGAAACAGATCTCTTATAATCTCTCTACTCGCACTCGTTCTCCAACTATACGGGGTCCTCCTCATAAAACGAACCATTTCTCCGAGGGCAATAAACAAATTTGGGACAAAAACCCCCGGTCGTAAGCGAGCTCGAGATACAGCTGCACGAGGAAAGAGGCCATGGAGAGATAGCTCGAAACACCGGTATACTCGTCACAGAAAATAAATTCTTCGTTTTTATCTAAGCGTATTGCTATGCCCGGTGCTATTCCTACACAGATTATTCTTTCCCAGAGCCGATTAAAGGTCTCCCATATTAATAGCTGAACTTACTTACTCCTCTAGCGCTACGACCCAAAGAAAGTCCTGGTCCCCAACACGACTGTTCACCTCTGACTCCGGTCCTGGGCAGTTTTAGTATACTTAATATTATTTGTAAGTAAACAATTGGATGCGTCCGTGACTGCGTCCACATGATACATTTCTGACCAACGTTTGATCACCTATCAAGACTATTTCCTGATAGCAATCCAGTCGAAAAAGTAGTACAGATTACCAGATCGACCCCCATCAACCTAGGTTAGCAAATATACTACCTGAAATACGTTACAATCCTTACTCAAACCATAGCCACAACATTTGCGTCCTGCAGGGAAAATAAGGTAAATGATTGGTTGCGAGACAGCCTGTCTCGCGTCCAAAGTCGTGCGCTCCTAGACTGACTCAACCTTACGAACTTGGGCGTCCATGGAGGCTGGTTGCACTATCGTAGGCCCTAACACTGCTTCGGGCGATTACAGAGTCCCATGCCAGCTCCCATCTCATCTGCCAACCGGACTCTTGAGGGAATCTCCCATGGTGAATTAAGAACGTAATAAAATACGTTCATATCGAGGTAAGAAGGAAACACTATACTGAGTATATTGATCAACGCACCGCATTCTCAGTCGGTCCTCAACAGGAAGCCGGTGCATGGTCTCCAACAGGGAACTTGCACTGCGACTCCAAAAAAAAAAAAAAAACTACACTTTAAAAGTTAAGGAGAACCTGAGGAGATCGATAGTTAGCATGATTATTAGTTACAACGACCAACGCAGAAAGTATTGGCATCAGGGAATTGCCTACGCACTACAGGTTCAGAACTTACGGAACCAGTTCGGTTCATATACCCACAGGTCGGTACTTTCAGGAAGTCGACGGACGAGCTAGGGGACTCTGCGCCCCCGAGCGGCACCAGCGCCCGGAGGCCACTGAGCAGATCTTCACCCGCTAGGGTACCCCGTCCATCGACCTGTTCGCTCACCTCAAACGTTCACGTGCCACAGTATGTCTCAGTCTACTGGCCCTAACTGAACGCACGATGCGTTGAGGTAAGCGGAACGCTGCTACACCGACGCTGACTGACCAGATCAAAAGAAAAGTCTGCTGGTGTTCCGTTGGCGTTTCTCCAAAGTAAAAACAGGTACGCCCATATGGAAAATAGTCATCGTGGTACGCTAAAAATAACATCGTCTGCCAGTTGTCTCATCAAATCAAGTAACGAAAATATTCTCTCATATTTTATCGTATTTAGCGTAGCGAACGATAATCTCTGATTAATATTATATGTAAAGTATTTATTTGGCGAAACCTTCGCCTTCAAGGTGCCTGTTTGATTAAACGCTTAAAGAATACTAGTTTTAATCTGAACAGCTGTACGACATATTAGAGAGAAACCCACATATGGAATGTTAATACCGAGTTTAGAGTCCATGACCTTACACTGTACTGTATTATACGTAGACAATTATTCTAATAATTCTCACTTAATTATTTCCTTTCTGAAATTCCGTTCTAAATTAGATAACATCAAAATATGAACCCGGTATTCTGGACGTGTCAATTCGTATAAATTACCGAAAATGTTATGTGAAACTTATGTGTAAAAACTGCGGATGAGTAAGTCCTATATATAATCTGCGGATATCTACTCTGTAGATGTATGCAAATAGCATGTCAACCCAACCGAAAAGCCTCGTTTGAGCCTATTCTTAACCTCTGAATGCAAAGCGATGCATCATGTATTCTTAATTTTATTGACTACACGTCAAAATTCATTGGTTGGTTTAGGGCAGTAGAGCCCTAACATTTCTGCACCCGCTGACTCGCCACCAGGAGATAATAGACAGGTCTCACATCCTGAAGATCTCCGAAGTCGAACGAAACACATAATATGAAATTTTACCTTCCAATAAAATTAATATTATGTTTTCTGAGACTTCGGAGATCTGGATAATGCCTTCCTGGTGGCAATATTTTATCAACCTTTACATTCTCCTCAACAATGAAATGGCGGCGAGTCGCCGGGTGCGAGCTGGTTTGGTTACAGGAAGCTGTTTGAGCGGAAACTACGTCACAGCGGCGCGCTACGGGCTGTGGAGCGGCTTCATAGACGCTAGCGGCATCTATCGGTCATTGGGAGACGCTACGCTCTCACATCCTGAAGATCTCCGAAGTCTCAGAAAACATAATATTAATTTTATTGGAAGGTAAAATTTCATATTAACTGCGTATAATTGTGTATGAGCATTTTTTTAAATGGTGCTAGTTAAGCGGGTTACGAGATGATATACGGATGTAACGGATGACAGGTAAATACACGGTGGAATTTAATCGGTGAACAGGAACCCATTTTTCTAATTCAGTAATCGATGGCGGTCACGTTTATGTAGTACTTAAGTGGAACCAAGTTTTTTTTTTAGCATAACAAATTTTTATGTTGAAATTAAACTTTAATTAAAATTTATTGTCACCCTACTAATGGTTTAGTCTGAAAAGTTTAATGCCTCTTTTCAAACTATCAGCCATGCATCGCTCTTATTTTACATAGGAATAGAGTCTATCGCAAAAATTAAAGCATGTGAGTGGTTATTGCTCATTTATGTTTTAAGTCTCTATGGCTGATAGTTTGAAAAGAGGTATTAAACTTTTCAGACTAAACCATTAGTAGGGTGACAATAAATTTTAATTTCAGCATAAAAATTTGTTATGCTAAAAAAAAACTTGGTTCCACTTAAGTACTACATAAACGTGACCGCCATCGATTACTGAATTAGAAAAATGGGTTCCTGTTCACCGATTAAATTCCACCGTGTATAAAAGCAGAAATGAAGGTTCCGTAAAATAATATTTTCTTCGGTTACCGCGAGGATTACACATGAAATAAAACTATGTAAACGGATAAACTCGCGTATATTAACTAATTTTTAACTTCATTCCGACGTTTCGAACACTTTACCTGTAAAGTGTTCGAAACGTCGTTTACATATCGCGTTTATCCGTTTACATAGTTTTATTTTTTCCGTAAAATATATTACAAAAAATGCATACCTTTAGTACAATCTTCTTCATTTCCTCATCAGGCGACTGGAACTCACGAATGAGGATCAACATCACTTCACGTGTGTAATAGTTGGCGTATTCGGCGTCCATCAAGGGGATGAGATACCCAATGGCTTTGAGGAAAGCGGCCAGACCTTTGCCGCGGTGGGTGCGGATACCCTTCCACAGGGGCTTCAGGACGGAGTCGAAGGATTCGATACCGTAGGGCGTGGCTGCTTCGGCTAAGGCGGCACTTGCCAACGCGGTGATAGTACGGACTTTTTGCTGTTCGTCGACCAGACCTAGTTTGTAGAAAGTAACAAGGTATAGTATTGACTGTAAAGTTCTAGGCATTAAGTATTAATCAACATGCTAGTTTGTTAAAATATTTAAATATTGCATCAAGAAGAACTACGTGACGCTTTTTACGTTACAAATCAGAGGAAACAGGCAAGTTTATTCTTAAGTCAACCCTTACCGTTTCAAAATAATCATTCATACACGAATTACAATTAAACGTCAAATTTTACACTCTCGACCGGTATCGAAAAGTAATCAGTGTGTTATTGTATGTTGTTTCGTGTGTAACTAATAGCATAAGATTATTAAAAAGTACTCACCATGTTCAATAATTTCTACAAGAGATTTAAGATGCGGCAATATAGCACAGCCCATCAGAATGGCGATCTGTTGCACGATCTTTATGCCGGTGTGACGCGCCTGCCACGACTTCTTTGATCGACATACAGCCTTCAAGAAGGGCAGTAGAGAAGGTATACCTGTAATTTAAAAAAATAAGTTTAGTGACAAAATATTGAATTATTATACTAGAAAAGTTCTTGTGCGGGTGCGGGCTCGCGATGAATGTTAAAAGTCGAGAGGAAAGTAGAGAAAATGTTTATTGTTCTTAAAGTGTTAAATTAATGAATATTAAAGTTGTATGAATGTTTAAAAATATGTTGAAAATGTTAATGTTTGGTCGAATGCACCCGGCCGGTTCGGATCCGAAAAGTGCACTGAATTTGGGTTATTGCGAACTATTGGTCAACGCGTATTCTGCTGAGCCGGCGCACGCGCCGCACGCGGCACAAAACGTGTTGAAGGTGCATTGCACCGAACATCTTGCGGGGGGCAAACGATGAGATGAAGAATTAAGAGAATGATACAAGATGATTGAACAATCAACTTAAATTAAAATGTTATTCATTGAATGATATTTTTCTTAAAATTGGGGAGCTTCCCCTGTCCATATACGTTGATCTACTCATCTCGTGATTGTGAGATGTGAGCACTTTCACTCGCGCACTGCTTATTTCTCCCTCACTCACACTTTTCGCTCGATATCGCGCACTAACACTACACTTGTCATCACTCATGCCACCGGTGCTGGTACGACGTACACTACACGGCGTGGAGACCGCGCTCGCGCTCGCTCGGGGCGGCGGCGGCGGCGGCGGCGGCGGCGGCGGCGGCGGCGGCGGCGGCGGTCGGTGCTCTCGGCGTCTCATGGAGATGCTGTCTGTTGCTGCTCGTTCCTCTGGATTTGCAGTAGTTGCCGGAGGTCTTAGAAGTTTCCATTGGCAATTGTTTTTTCGGCAAATTAATATAGCTGCCATAATAATAATCATGATAAAGAGGCAGTATATGGCAGTGTAGTGGTGTACATTATGTATAGTATAGTTGGTCTCGTCGGGAAATTGAATTTCTTTTAGCGTTTTTATTTCTTTTTCTATGTTTTTATCTTCGTCAGTTTCCTTAAAGATCAAACTGCTGTTTTCGAATTTTTCTATGGTAATGTTTATTATGTGGTTTATTGGGTCGATTTCTGGTGCGGCTATGGAATACTTTAAATTTGTTCTGCTTTGCATGTTCATGTGCGTGTGAATTGCAAAGTTTTCTGTTTTTACAACACAATGTTCCTCGATGTAAATAATGTTGGCGCGTACTAATGTTTGTGATGTAACTTGATCGGTGCAAATTGTTCGTAACTGACACCGGTCGCAACAGAAATAGAAATAATGATTTGACTTTGATAAACTAATCCACTTGTTCTGGCACGCGGCTATGCTTGTTTTACATTGTAAATTTACCTTTTCGTCTTGTATACACAGATCTTGGTCGGTGCTCATTTTGTATATTGGTACCTTAAGGGAGCACATGTACGTGGACACATCTCGTATCGTACAAATTTCAAGGTCTTTTTCCTGTATTGGCATGTAGGCGTCCTTTTGAAAGTTCATTGCTACGTATTTTTCTATGGGCACAACAGATATCATGTTTCTGCCTAAGCTATGCGGGACCGGAATAATCCTGTAAAGGTCGTAACGATCACGTGTAATCAATGGGATGCGAATTTCAAATATCATATATTGGTCGGTCATTCTTGCTTTTACCTTTAATACTTGGTAGATGCTTTGTAGGTTTGTTTGTGTGTTGTCGACTGGTAGGGTAAGATCATTTAGAAGTTGGCCGGAAATAATGTTTAATTCTTTTTGTAGTTGTTCTGGGCTAATAATATGTATATTCATCCTGTCATTATAAATGTTAGTTATGGTGTCTAATAACATGTCTTGTATTGTTCTAAGGTGGGTTAATAAATTGTTTGCGGCCATGGCTACAACTGTAAATTGAGACAGGCTCTCTGCGACTGTTATCTCTTTCTCCATGGCTGTGGTGCCCTTTTCTAGAGAAAGTAAATGTTGATGTATTAACTTGTGCTGTTTTTGTATGGTTTCTTTTGTTCGCTGGAGCATGTTGTATTCGGCTTCCACGATGGATGTTTGGTTTTTCCACATTGTGACGATATGTTTTTCGTTGATTTTGATGCTACTAATGTCATTTTGGTACTGTTGAGCGAAGCGGTCATCCAAGACTCCAAATAATGAATTAGCTAGATTCCCGACTCCGTTGAAAAATCCCCGTCTCTTTCTTGTTTGTTGTTTTAGCTGATGTCTGGATAATACTTTATTATAATGTTGTAGTTCATCGTATGAATGTCTTAATTGAAGAAGTATGACGTCACAGTGCGAAAGATTGCTTACTTGTTTACAAATGGTTTCCAATTGTTCGTTGTACTTTTTGTAAGCCGAAACACCTTCCCAGAAAGGACTCATATCGTGGTATGCAACTAATTTCCATTCGTCGCGAACTAGCTGCATTGTTCCTAGCTTGTCAAAGTACAATCCTTGACCTTCATTGATAGACGTCATTTGGACGCAATTTCCAGATGCCAAAAATGTGAGTAAATAAATGAACATCATCAACAACGTTGCCATGCGTCCTCTTTTTGCTGGTTTTCTTGTTTGTTTTTGTTTTGAGAAACTTTGTTCAGCGGGTTCCTCCTCTTGTTTAGATTTTTCTAGGGGCAAAACGGAGAGCTTAACTACGGGTCTTTTCAGTATTCCCTTTTCCGTTTTTAGGGTTACAACTCTCACATATCCGTCTTGTCCTGCGTGTACGTCGATTACTCGCCCTAGCGCCCATTTCCCTGCTGGTAAATTATCTTCATGTATGACCACAATGTCCCCTATTTCTAGGTTTTTCTGAGGATCGCACCATTTCTGCCTTGCTGTAAGCAGAGTTAAGTACTCAGACTTCCACCTTCTCCAAATGTCACTGAATATTTTTTGTGTTAAGTTCCATTTTGTGCGTGCGTCTTCGTATGTTTCCATTACTGTGACTCCTGCTCTACCTTGTAAGAAGTGGGCTGGAGTCAGTGTATTTAAGTCGTCAATGTTTTCGGTCAGGGGGCATAGTGGGCGGGAATTTAAACAAGCTTCCAATTGGGCCAAAACTGTTGCGTATTGTTCGTAAGTAAGTTTTTGTTCACCCACTACTCGTTTTAAATGATGTTTTAGGCTTCTGACTGCTCTTTCCCAGAGCCCGCCAGCGCTAGGCCAGGACGGGGCATTAAAATGCCACTCGATCTCCATTTCGGCGATTTTTGCTAGGAAGTTATCGTCGAATGTGGTTTGAATTTCTTTCCACTGTTGCTTCAAAATATTATTGGCGCCGATAAAGTTGGTTCCTTGATCTGAGTATAGGTGTTTCGGAGCCCCTTTTCTGGCGGCCATTCTCCTTAGAGCTGCTAGAAATGCTGAGCTTGTTAATTCTGTTACAAGTTCTAAATGTACTGCTTTGGTGACCATACAGATGAAAACTGCAATGTAACCCTTCAATGTTTTGCTGTTTCGTACCTTGCTTGTTTTTATGTCGACGAACCCGGTGTAATCGACTCCAGTGTGAAAAAATGGTTTTGCTTCATTTACACGAGCTGTTGGTAGATCGCCCATCAGCTGGTATTGTTTTTTCCCATCGATTTTTTGACATTTGATGCATTTTCTAACTTGTTGTTTGACCCTGTTGTTCCCGCCGATCACCCAGTACTCCTCTCGCAGTTTGCTTGCAGTTAGCTTGGCTCCTCCGTGAAATGTTTCCAAGTGAGCGCTTTCTATTAGTAGCGTAGCAAGACGTGATTTCTTAGGAATGATTTTTGGATGTCTCATTTCGTAAGGTAAATGGGCTTCTTCGAGGCGACCCCCCACTCGAAGGATGCTGTTGTTATCCATGAATGGATATAATGAGAAAAGTTTGCTCCTTGTTTCGACTTTGTTGTTTATCCGTAAATGTTCAATGTCCGCTCCTAATTCCTTGTTTTGAACGCTTCGAATTATAGCTAACTTTGCTTTCTTCAACTCTTGTAATGTGAGATAGCTTGGTAAGCCTTTACGCTTCAAAGTGAATGCCCTCAGTATGTAGGCCACGATTCTTGTTACTTTGGTAATTGAACTATGTTTTTCTAATAAGTTGTGTATTATGTTATGTTCGTTATTGTTCTGCCCTATATTTGATGTATACGATTTTTTCTCCTCTTCTGTTGTAGTATATGTTTGTTTATGAGAACTTTCAAGCTCTATCTGAAAATCGGCTAACCAAGTCGGCCCTGACCACCATAGAGAATTATCTTTCAATTGCGATGCTGTTAGCCCTCTGCTTGCAGCGTCCGCGGGATTCTCTGACGATTTTACGTAACGCCATTGTTCTTCGGGCATCACCTGTTTTATTTGTTCTATGCGGTTAGCGACGAATGGTTTCCAGCGGCTGGGTTGACCTTGCAACCATCCAAGAACAATTTTAGAGTCACACCAGCCGAATGTTTGTACTGTATGCTGTTGTAAAGATGTTGTAATTTTTGCCATCAGCTTCGATAGTAGATGCGCTCCACATAACTCGAGCTTCGGAAGTGTTAATTGTTTCTTGCTTGGGACGACTTTTGTTTTCGCTGCGACGAGAATGGGGTTGGTCTGTTGTTCAATTCGTGCATATACCACACAGGCGTACGCCTCCAGCGATGCGTCACAATATCCGTGTAGTTGAATAGCGTCATTCAGTTTACATAATAGCCATCTAGGTATTTTACATTCATTGATTAGGTGTATGTCTTCTTGTATTTTGGACCATTCCATGCATATTTCATCTGGTACTGGCTGATCCCAGTGAATTGAGTGTTTCCAAACTTTCTGGAATAGTATTTTGAGCTTGGTGCTAAGCGGGGCGAGCCAGCCTAGCGGGTCAAAGAGCTTGGAAATATCAGATAAGAGTGTTCGTTTTGTTGGTTTGTTCTTCCGTTTCTCAATCTTACACTGAAAGGTGAAACTGTCCTCTGCGGAATTCCAACATAATCCGAGTGTTTTAGATATGTCATCTTGTTTAAAATTGATTAACAAGTTCTGCTCATCTTGCTTGTTTTGTATGTGTTCCAACACTTCTTGTTTATTCGACGACCATTTCCGCAGGTTGAATCCTGCTGTTTTTAATAATTCGGCTATGTCGTTAATCAGCTTTATTGATTGTTGTATAGAGTGCGACCCATGTATAAGGTCGTCCATATAGAATGATTCTTCCAAAATTTTGGACGCTTCTGGGTAGTTCTCTCGTTCGTCACGCGCCAGCCTTTTTAGCGTCATCATGGCTAAATAGCTTGCACTTTTTGTTCCGTATGTCACGGTAGTAAGCTGAAATGGTGTTAGCGCCCCGTGCTCATCTTTCCAGATGATTTTTTGAAGGGGCTGGTCATCTTCGTGGACGAGGATTTGTCGGAACATTTTTTCTAGGTCGGCGCAGAACACAAACTCGTACTGCCTCCATTTAAGTAATAATGTTTGTAAATCCTTTTGCAAATTTGGGCCTCTGTACATCAAGTCGTTTAAGGAGTATCCTGTTGATGTTTTGCTAGAAGCATTGAAAACAACCCGGTACTTAGTAGAAAGTGATTCTGCGCGTTCCACAATGTGATGTGGGTGAAAGTACTCTATTGTGTTGTCCTTTACGGCAATTTTCATATGCCCTAAGTCGCTGTACTCTTTCATGAACGCTCTGTATGCTTCCGCTAATTTACTATGCTTCTGAAGCTTTTTCTCCGAGTGTTTAAATTGAGCGATTGCTTTTGTCCTAGATTCACCTAATTTGTCTTCGAAATTCGGCTTCATAGGTATACGCACTTCGTACCGACCGTCAACTGTTCTCTTCGTGTTTTCTTCAAAATGTTTCATGCATTCCATATCTTCTTGTGATAAATTCCCTTCTTCTGCTATATCTTCTACCTCCCAAAACTGTTGTATCTCCTCCAAGTTGTTAATTACTATATTACAATGGTAGGTCTCTAGCTCTTCCTCGTCGTTTCCACTCAAAAGCCATCCGAGTTGGCTCTCTTGCGCTAAGGGCTGCCATTCGTTTTCACCTTTTATTTTTCCTTCTAAAATGATCTGAGCGTGTACCACCGACCCTAAAAGCAGGTCTACCGGACGACTAACGTTAAAGTCCGGATCGGCCAAGTTAAGATCCTGGATCATAGGCCACGAAGGTTTTGGAAAGGTCTCGCCAGGTATGTTTTTCACCACTCTGTTCATTATAAAGACTTTTGCATTAAATGTGAAATTATTGTACATCGACATGCATTGTATTTTCAACTTGCCCTTGCAGTCGTTTTCTTTCTCTCCTATTCCGTAGATGACGCCAGAACACTTGTCTCGCTTTATGTTAAGTATTTGAGCGGCTCGTTCTGTTATAAGTGAAATTTGGCTGCCTGGGTCGACCAGGGCCCGAAAGGTGTGGTAGGTGCCATCCGCGGCTTGCGTTTTCAGCATAGCGGTAGCTAGTAAAGTTTCACAAAACGAAGTTTGTGAAATGTTTGTTACGCTATTGTTTTCAGTATTTGAAGTAATTGCATTCGTTGCATAAGTTGAGGTCGATGGTTGAGCTGTTGATGTTGCATTTCTTGCACATGCCTCGTGCATTAAAGTGTTATGCTGACTCGAACATCTCTGACATGTTTTATTTGAATTGCAAACATTTCCATTGTGACTAAATAAGCAATTTATACACAAAGCGAGTTTATTGACCGTTTGGAGTCTTTTTTCTGCAGGCATCTGCAAAAAATGTCGACAGCTGTAGATCCCGTGCGGAAACTTACACAACGGACATTTGATACTTGAAACGCGCATAGTTTTCGCAACTGTTACATTTCCGTAGCCCTTGTTGGTGCCACTAATGTTGTTGTGATACGGTCGATTATTGTATGACTGATTTGGTTTCTTCATGTTGTTAAAGTTCGATCTGTTGATTGTAGCCTCTTGCTTCCTGCGGGATGTTTCTAGACTCGTAAACTTTCCTTCTAGGAAATCAAAGAATTGTTTTAGCACCGGCAATTCCCTTGAATTCTTCAATGATTCTATGTAGTCCTTATGCGTTTCTGGGTCTAGTTTTTGGGTTAAAATGTAAATTACCAACGGGTCCCACGTATCGATGTTTACTCCCAGATTCTTGACCGCATGCAGGCACTCAGTCGCGGTGTCATGCAGCTTCTTTATCTGAGCTAACGACTGTTGTTGCATTATAGGGAGCCCAAATAATATGTTAAGGTGAGAGTTAAAAATTAATTTAGTGTTGTTATATCTATTGTTAAGTATGTCCCAGCATACTGAATAATTTTCCGAACTTATCTGAAGATGTTGAATTAGCCTTTCCGCTTCTCCCTTTACTTTTGACTTTAAAAATTGCATTTTTTGAGCGTTTGATAAAGCTGAATTGTTATGAATTGCCTCACTGAATAAATCTTTGAAAGATACCCAAGAATTATAACTCCCAAAGAATATAGGAATGCCTAAGACAGGTGTTGATTTTACTTTATGTTTCACTGACCATACCTTTTTATTAATGTTTTTCTTCATCATGTTGTAAGTTTTTTCATGCATGTTAAACATACCTTCATACGTTGAATCGCTATGAAGGCCTTCGCTTTCCATTTCCCAATGCAAATTATCGATAACTGACCAACGAGCCTCCAGTGACTTGAGAGCGTCCTCGAGCTCCCATTTCTCCTCTAATAAATCAATCTGAATGCTATTCACGGTCCGCGCGAAAGCTTTTATGTTGGCTTGCTGTTTGCGCATAATTTCGTCCATCTTACTTTCTGTTCCCCTCTGTTGTTTACCCAATTCCTTATCTCTTACCTCGGCGATGGATGCTGGCTTATCGCTCTTAGCGGATGTATCTACCAGGTCCTTGTTGAGAGTTGTAGATGCGCTCGCATCTGAAGGATTCAGGTCGGTCTTGGCTTCGGAGCTCTTCTCCTGTAGTCCTTGCAACCCTGCTGTCAGCTTCGCGTGGAAACTAGTATAAGTTTCCTTTGTACTCTCATAAATTCTTTCCGTGAAATACGAATTGGAACGACTCTCTACCATACTTATCTGTTCGTGGTTAAACTGGAACTCATTCCACAATTCGCTTAACTCGTCTAAACGTGTTTTAAAATATTCATGCTTCGCCTTTCGAGTCGAGCTATCTTTCTTAAAGTTAGAGAAAGATGTCTCCATCCGTTGTTGAATCTCTCCTTGACGCTGAATGTAAGCCATCTTTACTGACGAAGGTGCAGTATAATAAGGAAAGATCTTACTTGAATATCTCCTTGCGTTGCTCTGTTACTGCCAATACCACCACTGTTGCTGTTGAGACTCTGCTACTCCTCTCCCCCAATGGCTCCGATCGCTGCAGCACTCACTCGTTGAAAGTTCGTTCACCTCACACGGCTTTATCAACCACGGTATCAAAACGCGCGAGGCCCTAAGTTCGAAGGACCATGTGCGGGTGCGGGCTCGCGATGAATGTTAAAAGTCGAGAGGAAAGTAGAGAAAATGTTTATTGTTCTTAAAGTGTTAAATTAATGAATATTAAAGTTGTATGAATGTTTAAAAATATGTTGAAAATGTTAATGTTTGGTCGAATGCACCCGGCCGGTTCGGATCCGAAAAGTGCACTGAATTTGGGTTATTGCGAACTATTGGTCAACGCGTATTCTGCTGAGCCGGCGCACGCGCCGCACGCGGCACAAAACGTGTTGAAGGTGCATTGCACCGAACAGTTCTGTTATCCTAAAATTAGGGAGCATTGCTAAAGAGAAAATCTTTTGAAAACTATCAACTAATATTTACTTGGTGATCTATATAAACTAGCGCTTTATTATCATTTAGAAATATTTTTAGTATTTATTTGTCTTTATTGGAGAAACCGCAGAAGTAAGGGACAAAGCGTCTTTTTTTTCAAATTATTTGCTTATACATAGAGTACACTGCTGACTGGGGTAGATAAATAAAAGTAGGTCCAGTAAATCCACGGTAAAACAAAAATTATGCAATCTATTAGCAGTCAAAAAGTAGAGTCAGATATTCAAAGTATCCATATAAATAATATTCTTACCCAAAGCTGAAGCCACTACGGCAAAGGCCCTAGCTGTAGTGTTTCTGACATATTCATCGATGTTGTCGATATCAGGCCTCATGGTGGAGATCATAGTGGCCAGACCGGCAGCCTTCGCCAAATTAGAGATGATCTCACGACCTTCCACACGCGCGTAGTAGTCTTCGTCAATGAGCAGAGGCTCAATGACGACTAAAATCTGAAACAAATATTGAGTATTCACGAGGAAGTACCCAAGAATCGGCCTGTCGATCGTTCAGCCCAATAAAAAAAAATAAAAAATTTTTGACATATGGACGGGACGAGAGGAATCCAAGTGCTTGGTAGAGTTGTGCTATGAGAATTCTGTATCACATTTTATTTTAAATTCAGAATGTTTCCCTTGCTTACTCACAACATTACTTCCAGCAAAATATGTTGACAGTAAATAACTAAAAGTTTGTGAACTAAGAAATACAAACAGGGTTTTCGGTTTTATTATTTATCTTTACTCTAGCCAAATTTCACAATTTAGGTCTCATATCATCTGTTTGTGTTGATGTTGAAGTTCGATGTTTAAACAGCTAAAAGCTGTCAGATCTGATGATCTAGTATTCATTTTAGCTGGATACTTGAGAATAAGGGTCGGGACAAACAGTCAAAAGGGCAGATTACAATATCTTCCTTAGTTTTAAAGCACACAGTTATAAAAAATGAAATGAACCACAAACCTTGTGCACATACGGGCGCACCAAGTCGTCGAGCTTGTACAGGATCCTGTCGATGACCTTCACCAGCAGATGGCGCTCCTGGTCCTCGAGCGTGGGGCTCATGAGCAGCGGCAGGATCTGGTTGAAGAGCGGGCCCGCGCCGAACTCGCGCGCCTTGTCCGTGATCTGACGGAGTGCGGCTTTGCACATGGGCGGGGTGCCGTTCTGAAATAACGAGTTTCATGAATGTCGCGGAATAGGATACTTGATAGTTTTTTTTTTATAATCATCATCAGCCAATGGACGTCCACTGCTGGACATAGGCCTCCCCCAGAGTTCCACAAAGATCGGTCGTGAGCTGCCCGCATCCATTGGACACCCGCAACTTTCACCAGGTCGTCGCTCCAGTTTTTTTTAATCAAGCTTAATTAAAGTAATCTTCTTCTTCTACCTAGCATTATCCCGGCCTTTGCCAGAGTCCGCTTTCCTGCTACATTTCCTCCAGTTGCGCGCTTTATTAAAGTAATGAGGGCAGAAATGTTCAATGGAAGACCAGCGCTGAACTACTTAACGAGCATTACGCTGAATTGGGGCCCAAATTGTGGCATTTTAACTTATGTATCTCAATTGAACTTCATTATTCATATCATGACGTCACGAGCGAACGCCTAAACCACTAATTGGAGTTCGAGGCCAAAGAATCTACGAAAATATTGCCACAACAATGAAATGTTCATACAATAGTAAATCCTTATTTTCTATAAACAGACGTTGAGATATCTTACTTATTGGTAATTTTAATTCGTTAATTTATAGAAACAATATTATTTACTTATTTTCACGTAAATATAAGATATTTTAATGAAAACGGAATTATCCGCTATTATTAGTAACAAAGTTGGTATTGCGCTGGTATCACCTCAGGTGTTAATAACATTTGGTACAGCAATTTAACTACACATAAATTAAAACCCTATTTCTGTATACGTTTAGAAAATTGCAGAATAATACATTGTAGCGTGCTTTATGTTCACATTTCGTATTCGTAAAATTTCTTTGACCTACAAATTTCTTTGGCAGTGAGTTCTCCATTTAAATTATCATAGAGATCTAACGTTTTGTTTTCTTCCGTTGTTCCAAATGAAATATACTGGGTGAAATGTTATTGTATGTACTGTCTTAATAAATATGGTACGCTGTCGTTTGTGTTCACTGGTAATTTTAAGTTCTTTACAAGAAAATGTTGTCATATCAATGTTAGTTAAGAGAAAAGAAAAGTTTTTAGGTATTTACGTGTTTTTAAGAAAATCCTAGTTGTGACAGCCATATTAATTAGAAACGCGTAAAAACATTACAGAGGTATATAATGTTTTTATTAGAAATGATTTTAAATAAATAAATTAAATAACAAAAAGGTTGTGGAAACCTGAAAACTTTATTTGACAATGACATAAGAGACTTTGACAGATTTGACAATAACGCATCTGTCGTATAGGTGAAAAACTTAATAAAGTCACCTGTTGTATGTGTGAGTGACGTGTTCGAATAGGCATTTGTTTTGTTTGTGTTACTAATTTCAAATATGTGTTCTCTATTCGAATACGTCACTCACACGTACAACAGGTGACTTTCTTAAGTTTTTCACCTATATTTTCGTTGGCCTCGAACTCCAATTACTGGTATACGTCCTAAAATGTATCGAAAAGTAAATAAATAAATACATTTATTCCAGTATAACGACAGGGAAGTAAATCATTCGTGGTTATCCCGGACCAGATACGAAAGAGCAAAAGCGTATTAAATGTATCCATATATACCTACACCAAATTTAATAACCATCAGTCTACAGTCTAGTCTAGTTGCACCAAGAGTGATTGTTTACCTTAATTTTAAGCAAGAGCTTCATGATCTTTCTTTCTTTGAGTTCCTCGGGCGAGAGCGTCTCCTCGTCGACATCAATGAGCAGTTTGTCAAAGTACTGAGCGTCCTCCGGTTTCATGAAGGGCAGTTGCTGGCTCCCCTTAGGCTGCGGGTCCAGCAAGCGCGCGGCGGCCGCAGCCGAGCCGCCCACTTCCTCCGTCTGCATGAAAAAGCCGATTGGGGTACCAGCCAATGGGGTTGGTGTTGCGGTCAGCTTACGAGCCGGAGTCCGAATCGGAACATAACCTGGGCAACAACATAACAAGTTAACAAGTGTCTCATGCCAGTGAACGCTTAGCGAATGTACGAGGGCGCGACATGTGTGCCAATGTAAGTGGGTCAATCACTTTTTTTATGTTGTTATTCTGTCACATCACCCAGGGGACAACAGTGTGATAGTTTGCTAGGAGAAAGTGTCCTGCAAGCTCTACTATCATGATTAGTGAGTGACCCACCTTGGAAGGGCCCCATAACTATCAAAAAATTCAATTTTTTGTCAATTTGAATGCCATAAAACTGTGAATTTAAAGGTGACCCAGGAGAACGTAACCATGGCAACGAGTGACATAAAAAAAGTGATTGACCCAAGTATGAACAGGGGCGATCTGTTAACGCGGCCGGTGTGCGCATAATTCGGCGAATATTGGAATATGTGTGGCGGTCATTTCATTATCCATTTTTCACGACTCACGCGGCTGCCTCAACATGGCAAATGCTCCCTACAGTCGCACCAGCGTATCATTCGAGTAGTAAACAATATAACATGCACAGTATAACTGAAACTAATATAAGCAATTCATTTCATTGTAAAAGCAAAATCTGGCAGTCCAACGGCATGAGACCATAAAGTCCTATTGTCATCAATCATCTGAAAGAAAAATTGAGTATTAAATAGAATGTTCTGACTGATTTTTAATTCAACAACACATGTATTTTTAAATTTCATTACGATGGTCGTTTCCACGTGAAGTTGGCTTTGTTTAATACATGTGTCCTGAAACTAAAGCGGGAATTAATTTTACTACTGTGTTCGTCTTAATAACGTCTCAATTTCGTTTGATCAAGTATCGTTAAGACAACATTATAAAAAAACAGAAATGAAGAAAGGGGGAGGCAAATTGTTAGATACGTACCGGCAGGCGGCGGCAAAACCTTGTACCCTGGTGGGAACATGGAGTCTAGTTCTTCGTCAGTGTAGGGTCGGTTGCGCTCGTCAATTTCCTTTTCCCAGCGGTACGCTTGCAACTGTTCTGGGGTCATGGCCGCCACATGGCCCGGCGTTGGAGTGGCCATGGCCATGGCTTTCATTCCCACAGGCGTTGACTAAAAAAAGAACAATAAATTAGTTTTCTCCAATATGCTCGGAAATGTTCGCATTAATGTAGCAAAAACGAAACGCGAAGTACCTTCTTATGTACCAGCTCAAATTAAAAAAAAAGATTTTCATTATTGTACAGTTTTTGCGGCCGCGAAATTGTACTAAAATCCATTAATGTATTGTTTTTTACTTCTTAAAAACTACTTTTGGACTTTGAAAAAAATGCATACAGCCAAATTCTAAAGCCACGACCAAACGCCTGGTCTGGATAGAGCGAGAGACGGCGATCAAATCTATGGCCGTCTCGTTCTATCATGAGTTACAAACGCCTCGGTGTGTCAGGTCGTGTAGGTACGGTTTAATGAAACCATAGATATCGTTACTATTTTTTATGAACGACCATGCATTAAAAAAAAGTTTAGGCGGGAATCATAAGAGATTTTTTCTTTTCAATTGTTATTATAAAAATATTTTGTTTTATTTCCTTGCATGTTTGGAGAAAAGTCCTATATGTGCCTCGGACGGAAATAGAATTTCGTGGATTCGTATGTAATTGTCGGCCTCAGCTTCGCTTCGTCCGACAAAAAATACTCATCCACGAAATTCGCTTTCCCGGCCTCTGCAATAATGTACTATTGTCTACATGGGTCAAACGCAAACCCATGTTCGGAGTCTTTCCGGTGGACAATCTAAAAGTTAAGGCCTATAAAGCTTGATTTTCTTATGAAAGCCTTATCTTCATTAAGATGTCCTCCTTTTACATTGCTTTGTATGATAAAATCATTACTATCTGTCCACAGGCTGTTAACTATCGACCACAGGAAAGAAAAAGTGCTTGTTTAGCTGAACTGTAGAGCCCCTCTTTCCTGTGGCCAATAGTAAGCAACGGGTAGGAGTGTAGTCGTAATTTTTATCATTCGATTCAATAGGAAAGGAGTGCTTTTAAATGACAATAAGGGTTTAATAAGAAAATTAACTCTCATAGACCTTAACTTTTAAAATGTCCACCGGAAAGACGAAAGACTTGTAACATCATTTTAAGTTTGACCCAAATATTATCATGTATCGGTAACGGTAAGTACGTACTTTTGTGAAAATCAAATCATTTTAACGAATAGGTATTGCATTGCATACCGATGTTCAGATGACTTAATGATACACGGCAAGACAGCAACTTATAAGTTAAATGCAGTCGTTGCCGTCTACTTTTTGATGTTTCTAGTGTACTTACTCCTCCGGGGGTAAAGACAGGCGTATGCGGAGTAGACGGCGTGGCGTGTCCTGGCGTATGGCTCGGCGTGGCGTGGCTGGGCGTGGCGTGGCTCGGCGTCGGCGTGGCGGGCGCTGGCGTGGCGCCCGGCGTCTCGTCCCAGCGGGAGCGGCGTTTAGTGCCCGGCGTGGGGGTCTCCTGGATAGTGTCCACGCCGGCGCCGCGATCTGTGCGTGGGGTTTCGGCCCAACCGCTGTTGTGGCCGGGTGTTTCTGTAGCAAAGGAACAGGGTTATAAATGTTGAAATAAATATTATTGTTGGGCAATTTGTTTCAACGTTGGCTGGTTATTAGGCTAATAAATAATATCTTGGGACATCTTACACAAATCGACCTAGTCCCACGGCAAGCTCAATTAAGGGTTGTGATGTGGGTACCAGGCGACGATATACATAGTAGATAGATACATATAGATACTTAAATAAATAGACGGCCACAACCAAGGAACAAAATATTTGAAAAATTAC
>JALPQI010007451.1:0-46278 GCA_025490895.1 Thaumatotibia leucotreta
ATGATCGCCAGGTCAATACACCTATCTTGTATGGAGAAAAAAACATGGATCTTTTGTTTACCTATAAAAGTATGTAGTTATAGCGAATTGCCAGTGTCGGGTGGAAAATGTCAAGTTATAGACGTAGGCTAGATTATATTTTTGGCCTGTACGTGTCAGTTCCTAAGTACGAACTGCGATGTATCAGTATTGTGCAGATGCGCGGGAAGTGAGCTAATTGGCGCCGTCGTTAACCGGCCGCTATCGGCTCTGCTACAACTTTTAATGAGCCGCCCACGCGGCCGACTAATAATTCTGGTGGCTTTATTCAGTCAGGTTAATTAATTCAGAAATTTCAGTACCTACCCTTGACAAGTTGGTTAGAATGGTTAGTAATGTTCCGGCGGTGACACCGGGAGTCCCGAGTAAGCCCGCACACCTGTGCCCGCCTGGAATTACTGTCTCTCCAAAAGACAGACATTAAGTACCTAGTTTTTTTACTTCTGGTATGTTATGACGAATGCCTGTAGCGGTAAAACCTCTGTGCGAACTAAAGTATTCCCTTTCCGAGTCTGCCTTGTTAAATATAATGTAGTGCGCAGTACAAGGAAAACGTTTGTATTTAATTAGTTATATAAACGTTTATTTTCCATTTAAAACTCCTAAATTTGTCAGCGACTGCTGTACATACCTAAATAAATTATTGTACTAATATTAGGTAGTTAATGTAAATAAATTGTAAGATAATTTTAATCTTGTTTTCCTCTTAGCGGTAAGTGTTGAGACATTCACATTTTATTTGTGTTATGGGGAACTTACTTTCGGAGCGAAGACGTGTGATTATAATGTGATACTCGGATTTTTGATTGGTTGCACAACATTTTTTGCGGTTCATGTAATTTCTACTCGAGGAAAGCAGAGCTTTTTAACTGTCGGTGTTATTTAAATACTATGAATATTTACGTTGTCTTTTAGTTGACTGCAAGTAGATACTTTCCCTGGATCTTACAATAGTGGTTGTAGCCGAGGCTGTCCCGCCGCTCTGCTTGGTTGAGCCGGAATGTGACCGTGGAACAAAACATTTTCCTTCCGTAACTTCCTTGTTCGTATTCTGCGATTCAATTAAAAATCCGAGTTGAGGTTTTTCTCGTGCTAAAGTAGGTAAGGTTCTGCCGCTGACACCACCGCAAAGGTTCTATTGGTTTGTTAAATTCACTCCCATTCTTTACATCACATTTGAGTGTCTGCGTACTTGGATCGATTAGGGAGTATATACATATTGTAATTACATCTGCCTTGGCTTCAGGTAAATAGCTGATAACGACGCGAACGTTGGTGGTGCTGTCAGCCGCGGATCGATTAGGTGCCTGAGCAAATTGTATTGCATTTTGTAATATAGTCGAAAAATTAAGTAGAATTATTTTAATACATGTAATTAAGCACTGAAATGCGATATTTTTGTTATTGAGATGCAACATATCTTGTGAAACTAAATATTGTAAAGCTTGTTTGTATTTCACGCGTTTTTCGTTGGGATAGAGGATATTTGCTACTGATCTCAGTTGTTAAGCCTCGAGACGCGTGATAAAGCTTTGTATAGCAATTCTTTAAATTTTGTCTGTAAAATTGCCAAATAAATTTAGTAAACCTAGTGTAATGATTACTGATATAATCATAGTATTACTAAATTAGCTGTTCTTATTCAAAAATGGCGGACTGTACGACGTGGTCAATTAAATGTTCATTGAAGCACAAACACGGCAACCATTGGTCGCTCGCCGTGGGGTTGCCACACCACCCCGCAGGCCCCGCAGTATTCAACTCTATGTTAATGGGCTTAAGAACTATCAAATTTGTAAAGTTCGACACTACAATGCCTGGCGACGTTTCCTCAACACTAATTGTTATGAAGAAACGTTAGAAGGGCGATTTGAACGACTTCCTTTTCAAATGCCATGTTATGCGTTTGCAAAGACCTGTTATTGTATGATGGTGTGAAACTGCTATTGCTGGTAACTTCAGACATTAGTTACAATAGTTTGCAAAATAGTATGAAAGTCTTGTGTGTGGTGATGGGTCGTTCCCGGTAATTTCCCAATCTTACTATGGAGAAAGTTTCCATTTGGGAATATTCCCCATACTGTGTTGGGTAAGTTACCGGGAAAGACCCATCAAGTTGTGTGCAATCGCGAATAGATGTTCAAGTTCGGTCAAGTGCAAAAATATGTATCGAAAGAGTCCTCTTAAATGTTACGACGTCCTTATTACACAGAATTAAAGTGCACTGGGACATATTTTTCAGCATTTTATATATACCTTATTTTGTTTTTGACTGTTTATACAGTGTGTGGCCTACAACCGGGGTGAAAATTTAAACGGTGCATTAATAAGCTGATCAACAATCATTTCCACATATTGTAATTAAAAAAAAAAAAATTTTTTTGTAATTTTTTGTTCATGTATTTTTCATTATTATGGGTTCATTTACTTGAATTAAAAGTTATCAATAACTTATCATTTTTGAATCATTGAAAAATGTACAATTTTTTTTTTAAAACCGTATCAAATTAGTGTAAAAATGCAAACAAAATTATTGTTATGGTATACTATCAAGATGTCTTGCGACTGACAAGCTACGACATCGTGATGCCAAGATCCAGTACTAAAAGTCCATAGCTTTGAATGACAATATCTCCGAACTTAACCACTTTGAAACACCGGGACCTTTACAGGATTATTGCTGATAGTCTGAGTCACTCATTTAATTTTTCTCCCGTGTTAAAGACCACACACTGTATACATACTCGTAGATGACAGTAGCACCACAGTTTACACTGATGGGTTGCAACAGGCTTAGCTAGATATATTTCGTAGTTGTTTACAGTCGGTAGTGATCTTATACTGACTGGCACTAAGATGCCTAAAAATATCATGACCGATTGTCATTGAAATTTTTGTATTACCAATAGCTATGCGCAGACGTGCAAGACAGTAGCATATATATTGGAGCCTAATTTTGCAACTATTGGTACCATCGACCGAAAGTATGTCCACTTTTCTACTTTATTACTAAGAATTGAAAAGTAGTGGACCTTATCGCCGGTATACTTACCCAACCTTATATCTGTAACGCACTTAATGGAAAAAAACATTCGTATCCAGAGTGATAGAAAGGTGACATTTCTATGGATTGATCCTGTATAACCGAGGTTCCGTAAGTATTAGTGACGATATCTTTATCTAATGGTATTTTTGAAGACCACAGCGAGCGACCGATGTCAAAAGGAGAAATATTTTATATAGATACGTATTGCACCGACAGGCTACCAACATTTCCTAAATAATTTATTTTCCCTAGGCTATACATATACCGACGGCGCACGCCGTGTATTTTAATAAAACAGTACAAGTGATTTTTCATGAATAAATGATAAGTGTGATATGTACTCCGTGCACAAGGGATGATGTTGTATCTATTTTCAATATTTAATGATAATGTACTAAGCGTCAACTTTTGAAGACTGCGATGGAACTCTAAAATTCGAAATTAAAGAAACTGATGTAAAATGTAAAGACTATTTTACTTTCGAAGTTTAGAATGGACATTTGTTTTCGAGAGCTGTCGAAGAGGCCGGTCCGAGGTGTTGAACAGTGTTGAGCGATGAGTGTGGAACAATGTTGAGTGGTGGGTGTTGAGTTGAGCAGCGCCGGACGCTAGAGCCTCGTCACTTACCTGTGCTTCTATGTTGAGACATTAATAAATCTGGTTGTAGCCATTACTCTTGTATTTATTTAAGGCTGAGCCACATCGAGTGGCTAGGCTGATTCCTTTCGCCTCTCATGGTGCTCCCACATTGGCATTACACAATGTTATACCAAATCATCTCTCTTTCTGTGATATTGAATTAATCTGTAACAATATCCTTGTTACACTTTGTTTATAACGTTATACATTATGTATATCGAGATAATATCCAATGTGGAAGCGCCATAATAACCTTTTCGACAACATGTCAAGTACCAAAGATGTCATGTCACCAGTATCAAAACCGAATTTGGACTCTGCACACATGCGTGTATAGGTTTATATTGCTCTGTCGACTGTAATTTATGTTAATTGAAACGATTATCATTATATACATGTATTTTAACTACAAACGGGGTCTTAATCGCGTAAACTTACGTTTAATATTATCGTTTCGGGCCGAGTCTGCTTGCGACCACGGGTGTAACGTCATGCTCGAAACGTCAGAATAATATTAAAGATAAGTATACGCGGTTAAGATCAGTTTATTAAAATATGTGTGCAGATAAATCAGTCATTTGCGTTCAAAAGGTTCATTTTTCCAAAACCTGATTGAAGCAGTACTTCAATTACTAGCGAAGTAATGATGCCACGAAATGGGTAATTAAATTGTTTAGCATTGAGACAAGGTTTATCTTTCACCATGGCGTGTCTGGTTTTTATATTAGTCATATTTCTGCTATAAACTTGTACGACAAGCAACGAGAGATTGCTGATGCAGAACTTAACATTACATTGCCAACTTACGTTTTATGCACGATTTACGTTTTTTGAAAGTAACAAAGAGCTAGATTACCAGATTTTATAGCCCGGCAAAATTTAATTGTTCGTCTTTAGACCCCGCGTATTTAAAAATCGAATGCGCGAAGTGGTAGCCTTGTCTATTATGGGCTAGCAATACACAGGTGTACCAAAAATATATACCTAGGAGCCGTTTAGAAAAATGTTTCGGCTAACTTTTCTTGATTAAAATACGATAAAGAATGGTGCCTCAAATGAATTCCCACTATTTGTATGTATGTAAAGATGCCTTAACATTAAAGGTTTATTATAAAATCAAATACTTAATTTACTAAATAATTGTAATCCATGTTCCAAAGGCACAAACTTACTTCTAAATCTTAGGTATAGGTTATAACATAATTTTTCAAAAAGAAAAACCTGGCACTAGGCCTTAACATGATATTTGTTAGCTTTAAAACGTTAATACTGTTAGATAACTGCAATATTTACACTACGTTAAAACAAACTTTAGTAAAAGTAATAAAAAACGAATTAAAACATCTATATTAAGAATATTTCTAGGCGTTCTAGTAACACTTTGTCACTTGTAATACAGGTGCTTAAAAGACTTTGAGGTCGTATAAAGATACATGCCAATTTCGTGCTTATGGTAATCGATACAGTTGGATGTATATAATTTTACAATTAAACTCACGTGTAGTCACTATACGCGACATGTTTCGGAGATTCTAGTCTCCATTATCAAGCACTGACACTCATAACTCGCGAGCGCGGTGCGTACTAAATACGCGTGAGTTTAACCGTTTAATTACATTTATCATTATTAGGTACTGTTGTGGGTATTTAATAATTGTATGTGCTACCCGCATTCGTATGAAATAAACAGTTGCTGTTGATACTGACGTGTTTCACTACATGGTGACAGCGGTGTTAATTTTTAAAAAACGATCTTATCGGTTTTAGATTCGGAAATAGGCTATAAAGTGCAGTGCCCGAACAGAAAACGCATAAAATAATTAAAAATCATCTTTTATTTAGTGTTTTGGTGAATTAAAGCAATGGAACACGCCAGACCACCGCCGGAGTTAAACATGGAGGGCGGTCCCGTTACTCGTGCGGACGCGTGGAAGCGTTGGAAACAGCAATTCATACTTTTCGTAAAGGCCTCCGGTGTGAGCAGTGAGGCCGCCGGAGTACAAGCAAGCCTGCTCGTCAATCTGATCGGTCCAGAAGGATTTGATGTGTTTCAAACATTTACATTTGACTTGGAATCCGAAAAAGACGACGTACAGGTCATCATTAAAAAGTTTGACGAGTATTTTGGCGCCAAAGTCAATACGACATTATTGAGATACAAGTTCTTCACGCGCAACCAGGAGGAAGGAGAGTCCATTCAGGCTTACGTAACAGCGCTGAGGCTTCTAAGTAAGAATTGCAATTTCGGCAATCTGGCTGACGATTTGCTGAAAGATCGAATCGTGTGTGGCGTTCGGAACGTCACCGTGAGGGACAGGCTCCTGCGATGCGACGACTTGGATTTGGACAAGGCCATAAAGTTGTGTCAAGCCGCAGAAGCCTCTAGAGAAAGCGGAAAGCAATTAAGTATCGCGGGTGAGAGTTCCAGTTGTGCACAGGTTCATGCCGTGGAGCGCCGGGCGCGCGGAGGCGCTCGGAGCGCTAGGCGAGGCGGCGGCGGCGTGGACGGCGCGCGGCGCTGGCGCGGCGGCGGCGGCGGGGCGCGCGCGGCGCCCGGCGAGGCGGCGGCGGCGGCGGCGCGGCGCCAGTGCGCCGGCTGCGGCGGGACGCGCTGCGCCAACCGGGATTGCCCGGCTCAGTATGTAACATGTTTTTCTTGTGGCAATAGAGGACATTTTGCTCGAATGTGCAGTTCTCGATTTGTAGTCACTCCTAATGATGTAAAACGCGTGTACGAAATAGGAAAACACGATTCTTGTACTAGCGATTCGGATGACCTCGAACCGTTTTATGTGGACACAGTTTCGTCTTCGACTGGCAGAGGGCGTTGGACGGAAACTCTGTTCTGTGAACGCGGTTCTGAAAGATTTAAACTCGACTCGGGAGCTGATTTTAATGTTATATCTTATGATAGGTTTATATCACTGGGATTTGACACAAATATGATAAACTTATCAAATGTTCATCTAGAATCGTTCAGTAATAATGTTATTCCTATTAAAGGTGTTTGTGATTTAATGTGGAGGTATAAAGATAAAAGTTATAAATTACACTTTGCCATTGCCGATATGAAATGTAAAAGCGTGTTGGGACGAGAGTCGTGTGAGGATATGGGGTTGATAAAAAGAGTTAATATCATAAAACTAGAAGAATATTCAGATCTTTTCAGGGGCTTAGGATGTTTGCCTGGTAAGTACCATATAGTGGTGGATAAATCGGTGCCACCGGTCATAAGCGCTACGAGGAAAATTCCGTTAGGTCTGAGAGATCGGCTGTCTGATGAGCTCAAAAACATGGAAAAAATGGGGGTCATAAGAAGAGTCACGCATCCGACTCAATGGGTACATCCGTTAGTTTTGGTTGCTAAAAAAAACGGTGGCATCCGTATCTGTCTAGACCCTCGATCGCTGAACGTGGCGGTGCGGCGCGCGCACTACCAGCTCCCAGCGCTGCCCGAGCTGGCCACGCGCCTGCGCGGCGCCACCTGCTTCTCTGTGCTGGACGCCAACTCGGGCTTCTGGGTCGTACAGCTGGACGACGAGAGCGCCGACCTATGCACGTTTGCCACGCCCTTTGGGAGATGGCAGTTTCTTCGTTTACCTTTTGGCATTAATTGTGCCAGCGAAGTCTTCCATGGTAAGATGAGACAACTTTTGGAAGATTTAGACGGTGTAGATAGTTTTATTGATGACATAATAGTTTGGGGGAAAAATAAACGCGAACACGACGATAGATTACGCGCGCTCTTGAACAGAGCTAGAGAGATTAATCTCAAATTTAATAAGGATAAATGCAGAATTGGGGTACAGTCTGTAACATATTTAGGGCACATATTCGATCAAAACGGTATGAGGCCCGACGACAACAAAGTTAGAGCTATAAAAGAGATGCCTGCTCCTCATGATAGGAAAAGTTTGGAAAGATTCTTAGGCGCAGTTAATTACCTATCTAAATTCATACCTAACCATTCACAACGTGCGGCGCCCTTAACACATTTATTAAAAAAGGACAATGAATGGCGATGGGAGCAGAGCGAGCAGCAGGCTTTCGAAGAATTAAAAGAAGTAGTTTGTGGGGCAGGGGTACTAGCCTTATACGATGTGGAAGCGCCGGTGCTGCTGTCGGTAGACGCATCGCGCGATGCACTGGGCGCCGTGCTCATGCAGGGCGGGCGGCCGGTCGAGTTCGCGTCGCGCACGCTGACCGACGCACAGCGCCGATATGCGCAAGTAGAAAAGGAGCTTTTGGCCATAGTTTTCGCTTGCGAGCGCTTTCATCAGTACATATTCGGTAAAGAGCGCGTAGTTGTCGAATCAGACCATAAGCCCCTGGAGAGTATTTTTAAAAAACCGTTAATGTCTGTCCCAGCACGCTTGCAACGCATGATGCTACGATTACAGCACTATGACTTGCAAGTTACTTATAAACCTGGCAAATACATGTATATACCAGATACCTTGTCTCGCGCTTCGCTGCCGGATCTTTATAGTGAGGCCGTGCATAAAAACAATATATATCAAATACAATTACTTGTTGATAATATACCAATGTCGAATAGCAAACTTTCATATATCAAAAAAGAAGCCAAACGAGATTCTGAGTACTCAAAGTTGTGTGAATACATATATCAGGGTTGGCCGGACCACAAATCGGAGGTTGCGAGTGAATTAAAAATATACTGGTCGTTTAGAGAGGATTTATTTATAGTAGATGGGGTAATTTTTAAAGGAAATTTGGTGTTAGTACCGCGTGCATTAAGGGCAGATATGCTCAACACTATCCATGAAGGTCACATGGGTATAGACCGGTGCAAGCGCCGCGCGAGGCAGGTCGTGTTCTGGCCCGGCATCACGCAGGATATTGAGGCATTTGTGAAGCGCTGCCGCACCTGTCAGGAGAGTTTAAACGCTCCCGCTAGAGAGCCACTAATACCATTTGAAATTCCTGGGCTGCCATGGCAAAAAGTCGGTTCAGATATATTTGAGTTAAAAAAGAAATATTACTTGATAATCGTAGACTACTATTCTAATTACGTAGAGGTATGTAATTTGACAAGTATAACATCGAACGCTGTAATATCACAAATGAAAGAAGTATTCTCACGTCATGGCATCCCAGAAACTCTTATCAGTGACAATGGAACTCAATTCAGCAGCAGAGAGTTTAAAACGTTCGTTAAAGAATGGAAATTTGATCATGTTACGTCATCACCGAACTATGCTCAGTCGAACGGCAAAAGCGAACGCGCGGTACAGTCGGTTAAATCGCTTCTTAAAAAAGCTATTAAAACGAACGGAGATTTTTATTTAGCGTTGCTAAATTATCGTAATACTCCTAGGGATGGTTTAAGCTCTCCTGCACGGCTGCTCATGGGTCGTCAACTGAGATGTAAGCTTCCGGTTCATCCCGATTTATTGACCCCGCGACCTATTGATTCGTCCGAGTATTCGACAATGTTGCGTAAACAAATTATAACTAAGGAATATTACGATAAACATGCAAAAACACTTCCTTTGTTAAAGCCAGGCGACGAGGTTGTATGTATCGAGGGAAAAACAAGAACTCGAGCCACTGTTGTAGCAAACGCCGAGACGCCTCGTTCGTATATAATAGAAAATAAGTTGGGTGGTAGGTTAAGGCGCAATCGACGCCATTTAATCAAGTGTCAAACAGGTAGTAATGTCACCGCACCGTGCTCGAATTCGCTCGAGCCCGCATCAGCTGATGCTGACGACGAGTTCAAGGACGCGTGCGAAGATGTAGGTCAACCAACAGGTTGTAAAATTGAACCTAACCACATAGAAAATAAGGTTGATAACGGCAGTAGGCCTACTGTTATAATGACTCGTAGTCGAGCTAAATTAATGGGTCAAAATTCTAATTATGTATAAACATTGTAAAAAAAAAAAAAAAAAACAAAACCAATTTAGGAATTACTTTCATATAAATATAATATATATACCTACTGAAAAATAAATTTGTTTTGTTTGCGTTAACTTTAGGTACCTACCTACTGACATGAATGTACTGATTTCAGGATAAAACTGTTTTATTGGTGGTACGACTAGTGGACAGGTATTGTTTTTTAATTTTTTTTTACCCATCCACCTATAGTAGGTATTAATGTAACAATTATTACGTAGGTAATGTGCAACAAGTTATTAAACATTTGGTAACAAAAGTCTAATATACTTAAGTAAACATTATAATTATCTATTTCATCTATATATGTACGTAAAATACAATGTCAAAATTCCATCGAAGGCACATTCACTTAATGATCTGTGAACCTTATTGCAATGTAATACGGTATACTCATGATCGAAAAATAAGTACTTAACAAAGATAAATTGGCCTTGTAAATTAATATAGGTATAGGTATATATACAATTATACATAATATATAAAATGTGTAAATTAGTAAACGATATTTAAAGGGAAGGATGGAATGTAATAAAAAATAATAGTTTGAACTTGAAGGTGGTTGCATTTTCCAAATTGTTGTAAAATTACTTTAATGCAAAAAACTGTTAGCTGCCGTAATTGGATTTTTAGATTTATATATGTTGGTGTTGGGTTTTCTATTTTGTAATAGGTATAAGCAATTCCTTTTGGGGGAGATGTTGTGGGTATTTAATAATTGTATGTGCTACCCGCATTCGTATGAAATAAACAGTTGCTGTTGATACTGACGTGTTTCACTACAGGTACCTATGTGCCAAGAAAGTTTAAATTCAAAAGCTGGATGTTTTACTAAAATGCTTACATTTTATAAGACGGGATTGTTGTTGAGAAAAATCAACTAAAGTGACTACTTATAGGCACTCGGTGGGTTTCTAGAGTAACGTAAGTCTTAAAACAAGTTGCCTGCTGTCTGACTAACCCAGGGATCGACAAACGGTTCTATTGATTCCCAAAAATATGTAAGGCCCAGCCATATATATTTTTATATAAGGCCGGATGTTGTAGGTACAAGCGCTCGTGCAAATGTCATATTAGATGACGCCACGCAAGGTGTGTGCCATCTAATATGACATTTACATACACTACAACGCGCAAGTCACGCACATGGTGCACACGCATGCGGTGTGGCTCGGCCTTAAATCGTTCAAATTAGTAATGGACTCCTTGAAATCTACAAAGTTTTGTAAGCAAGCCTGAAATCTACAAAGTTTTGTAAGCAAGCCTGAAATGTACAAAGTTTTGTAAGCAAGCCTGAAATCTATAAATTTTTGCCCCTACTGCAAGATAAAATATGATTGCCGCCCACTAACTGACAAATGTTGTTGTTCTAAAATGAATTATACGAATACCTACTTATCCAAGCGAGATAAATCTATCAGTGTGTTGTTGTTAGAAAACAATTACATAAAGTTGGAATTGATTGCGTGCATATTATGGAATCTCAATTGTATGAATTACATCTCTTTGTAAACTAAACTCAGTCTATCGTGATATCAAATCACTGGAATGTAGGTAATGAGGGTTTTTGATACTTTTTCTGCCGCTATGGGGAGGTGAGATGGCAGCACTGAGCCGACCGTATAACGAACTGTCAAAATAAATACGCGCATTTAATTTTCAACATATTTATAGGTTTATTTATTCTGAAAACCATTACTTTAGTCATATTGTTACCTAAAATAAATAAATAAAATAATTCCAAGTCAATTCTCATGAAATTAACAAAGTTATAGTAATTATTTTGAATATCAGTGACTTTGAGCGCCTGTTTTAGAGTTCAATCTTCAGTTCGACGACCATGTATTAGTCGTAATCCATTACAAAATCAATTCCCTTCCAAATAAAATAGAATTTCATTATTTTAGGCCCAGGTGCCTATGAATAGTATGAATCTGACAGCTGTCGAGACCAGGTGCGTACGAAGCGCCGCCTGGTGGCAGAAAAATTATCGAAAACCCTCATTGGGGCTGTCATCCAAAATTCGCAAAACCAGAACTAAAAAAAATAGACATTTTGCGTTGAATTTTCCTCAGACTGTACACAATAATGCCAGGTATTTTTTTTATGAAATAGGAGGCAAGCGAGCAGAGCGATTTGATAAAATATTGATGATGGGCAGCAGCGTCATCATAGTGGACACATTTCTGCGATCGCCAATCCGCTTACCCAGCGTGGCGATTATGGGCATTTCCCTTTCCTCGTGGGCACCTTGTACCTATACGCATAGTTAATAGGAGAGGCCTACGTCCTGCAGTGGACTATCATAGGTTGACGATGATGATGTATGATGAGCAGATGTATCGCCTGATGGTAAACGATCACCGTCGCCCATGGACACCCGCAACACCCGTGGTATTACAAGTGCGTTGCCGACCTTTAAGATGGGAATACGCTCTTTTCTTGAAGATTTGAAGCTCATAACGGTCCGGAAACGACAAATATTAAATTAAGGTGCATGCAGACCAAACGAGCATTCGCTGTTCTATCCCTCACTCTACGAAATCAACGAATCACGTTTTGTGTAGCGATTGATTTTCGTAGAGTAGGGGGTTAGAACAGCGAATGCTTGTTTGGTCTGCATGCACCTTTAGGTGTTTCCTCACATGAAGAGTGCGAGTCAAACTAGGACGCATAGCATGTAAATGTAAATTAAATATTGTTGTTGATATTGCCACCGATTATAATAACCCAATTCGTTGGAAATACTGGGAAACCCCCTTATCGGTGTGTGACGGAAGCATTATGCAAATTAATCAGGCTAGGTCAGGGGTCGGCAACCCGTGGGTCGTGAACCGCATGCCGCTCTTTTGGGGTGCAACTGGAGATCTTCTAATTTCTCAAATAAATAAGAATTATGTTCACTGTCACATGTCTTTTCCACAATCCTGAAACAGATATGCAGTTCTTCATACCCGTTTGCGACCCCTGGCTTAGGTCACTTTGTATTTGTATATTAATAAACTTTTGAATAGTTAAATGTGTCTCTAAAAAAATACCTAATAGTGTTAAGTCTACTCCTTACTGTAAAAAATAATCCCTACACTATGAATTAGTTCATATCGTACTTAGAAAAGCTATCATCATCATGACTCTACGACTATAAAAATTACTGGTGCTATACAGGGTGGCCAAAACATGGTATTTCATATAGTATAGATGAACTGAGTAGAAGATTTCTTTTCATTAATAGCACTCCAATAGCTTAACTACAGAAGGAAGACTTAATGCTAGATATACATGATTCTCTATCAGTCTCCCTTTAAGAAACCCCGAAAAAGAGTTATACAATTGCGTTTACTACCTAGGGCCTATTTCTTAAAAGTTTGTAACTTGTAACACAAGTGGAAATCTCTTTTTTTAACACAATTAATTAGATATTTTACAATTATTTTAATTAGATTATATTACAAGTTACAAGTTGAGAAAGCTTCTGGTTTAAAGACATACCCCCTTATTCATAAACGTTTGTTAACTTAACAAGTCGCTAATAATTGTTTGTCACAATGTGTCTATAAGAGCAAAAGGGACAAACAATTATTAGCGGCTTGTTAAGTTAACAAACGTTTATGAATAAGGGGGTTATTCATATTTTAAAGACAAACGGGTCTTAATCGCGTAAACTTACGTTTAATTATATCCTGACGCAGGCATATCAGCAGGCATATCGTGGTCGCAGGCAGACCCGGGTCTGCCTGCGACCACGGGTGTAACGTCATGCCCGAAACGTCAGGATATAATTAAACGTAAGTTTACGCGATTAAGACCCGTTTGTCTTTAAAATATGAGTGATAATCGTGAAAGTTTAAATCAATATAAGGGGGTTATTATTTTAAACTGTATTGTATAGTTATGGCATTTAGTATGGCAAACAAGTCTCCCACCTACCTTACACCCAGCAACCGTTATATCTATTGACTGACACTTCATCCTCACTTGCAAAACCAATCACCCATTAAGGTTCCTAGACTTCATCTGCAGTTCAAACCGCCTATTCGTCCTCACTCCTTTGATAACCGTCCTCACTTCTTTCCTAGTTTCATTCCTCTTCTCCGCTAGAGTGAAAGACTTCTCTCTCATGATCGTCTGCTTGGCAACGGCTTTGCGAAGCGAAGTCGCGCCAGCTAAAGAAGGCTGGGTGACTTCTCGCTTTAAAACTGGTTTTTTGATAAGTTTACTGTTAGGTTTTTCTTTTGGCTTCGGTTTTTCGCTCGGTACGCTGAAGGGGTTGACGTCGCATTGCATTTTGAAGCCGAATCTGGTGTAGCCCCGTTGGAGGGTGTCTAGCGTTGGCAGCTTAGAAGCGGGGCGGCCGGCGGTGGTGGCGGGTGTGAGGGGTTTCACTGCGGCAGGGGTGGCGAGGGGCTTAACGCTGGCCGCGGCGGCGGGGGTGATCTTCGATGGTGTGTTGCGAGGCTCCAGTGTCACTGAAAGAGGTAAGAGCGGTGAGTATACGTAAACGATAGACCAAATTATAGTGTAAAGCATAAGGGTCAAAATTCTTTCCATTGTCTTATTTTGTGTCCCTAAGAAACGTGACACAGTTGTGATTTTTGTATGAGATGATGTTTTGTATCTATTTTTTGATGTATGGATTAAAATCTAGCGTGAAAAAGAAATAGTGCACCGGTTTTTTTTAATATACTGAGTCGAAACAGCAACTACAAGCGTGACAGAGTGGTGTGAAACAAGACAACGAAAAGAATTTTGTATCATAAAGTGATACATGACTAGGACCTGTGCCACCAGCGCGGAATAAAATTTATCTGTCAGATGAATGTTAGGTATTCTTCTATTTATATGCATGGAAAAAAGGATACCTAGTGATAATTTTATCTGGCATTTATCCCAAGATAGTGAAATAGCCAATTAAAATGGATTTATAATATCTTCTAATCGAATCGAGATTTCTGGGACTAAGAACTCATTAAGTTGGTAGTATAAGATATATTTTATTTCAGTCTCTTTTACTGTAGGTACTTAGTATACAACTTATTTTTAATAATTTGAATTGACTTATGACTCGTACTCTATATAATTTTTATTTCTCTGGTATAAATAAATTTACACTTTAATGATCGACAAAAAGTCAGGTTAACCCCTCGATTCCCAGCTTGTGACGTCTCCATAACATTACGACTCAAATGTGTGTCGTGGGACACACTGTGAGCCGAAGAGTTAATGATCAGCTGAAGAACATATTTAACACTTTGAGGGGAGCTCTTTGTGGGAGCTGGGAGGTCCATTTTCGCTACAAAGCGGAAAAATCACGGAATCGGCTACGAGCGTAGCGCGTAGCACTCGTCCGCAATGAAAGTATTAAAGGACAGCATCTTAGCAAATACTCACATATCTACATTATTGTGTGCGATATAAACCTTTTTCACAGGGAATTCACCTACGGAGCATGTTTATATAAAACATGTTACTATACTTTGTTACAGGCCTATCAGTACTTAAAAATAAAATTACTTATTACGTACCTTTGTCTAGACTTTATATGATCGTGTTATGTTATTTATTTATTTATTTATTTAATCTTTATTGCACAATAAATAAAGTACAAAAGGCGGACTTAATGCCATAAGGCATTCTCTACCAGTCAACCATTAGGCCAAACAGAAATTAAAAGTATTGGTGCGGTGAAAGATACAAGTAAAAGAAAATTAAAACAGCAAACAAAAAAAAATACTACAATACATGTTGATAAATATGAATACACAATAAAAACAAATATATACAATTATCAAATATTTAAATATATATTATACAAAGAATATAGTATACATACATACATACCATAAGTACCCGCTACTAAACTACTACGAATCCTATTTACGAGACTCTTCCAATAAATGCTTACGCAACTGACGCTTGAACACATGCTTGGACTGAGCCTGCCGAATTTCCAAAGGGAGATCATTCCATAGACGGATCGCATGTACGACAAAGGAGTTGGACATAGATCCGGATCGATGCTGAGGAACACAGAGTATGAGTTTACGGGAGGAACGGAGCTCACGGCCCGGCTGCGCAGTAACAAATCGGAATTTTGAACGCAGGTACTCTGGCGCTGCCGGGTCGAACAAAACACTGTATAGCGTACACAGGATCCGCAGACTCCGTCACTCTCGAATACGGAGCCAATTGAGTTTCTCACGAAAGTAAGATACATGATCATACTTCCGGAGGCCAAATATGAATCGTACGCAATTATTTAGGAGCCTATCGAGCCTGTCCAAAAGTGCTTGTGAAATGTTAGTGAGACACACATCCCCGTAATCGACGACAGGCAGCACTAAGGCCTTTTATTATGTTTTTGAACAATAAATCTTTAAATTATAAATATTATAATCCCCCTATTTCCTTGTCTAAAATGGCCTCTGCTCACTGCTCTTAGTATGAAGGATCTCGTATCAGTCAGACCATTTGACGTCATCGTCCTTAGCCTATGATATTCAGTAATAAAGTAAAGTAATTAGGAAAACCGAACGTTATCTCGAGCAATCAGGAGTTAATTTACTGTTTGGCTTCACATCGGCGATAACGCGGTATTTTATATTTACAATAAAAAGATTTCGATATGGATGCACGTGTTGATTGTTTAGATAAAGGCTTCCTGTGTCGTATACCTCTCAATGATACAATACAAAATATCCTACATGGCAGTTCAATAAAAATGAAATTATTGCGTTTCAGTTTGTCGCTCGCCACAAGCCGCTTAGACAGACAAATCATAATTATCATCATTCATCAGCCTATCTCAGTCCACTGCTGGACGTAGGTTTCTCCCACTAAAGGGAGCATTCCATGAAAACATCTACTTTTTAACGCTTACGTGTCGCTATGGTAGCTACCCTAATAAAATATGCTAGCTGGTAGGAAACACTGTCAATCTTAAAGCCTTGATATGTTATTATTATACTGTAACTCGGCTTACTAATTTAATTTTTCAAAAGTATTGAAAAGACAGTGTCGCTTACGACACGTTTTCATGGAATGCTCCAAATGTGCATGAGTGCCTCAGGAGATAATGCACATAATCGCCACGCTCTGGTCAAGCGGGTTGGCGATCGCAGTCCGTTATGATTACGCTGCTGCCCGTCATCAATCCTTAATAAATTGTGATGCATAATAATATTGTGAACTTGTACAATAAGAATTATTTTTGTTTATTATTATTATCCTTTATTTATCTCTCTGTTTAAGTTAGGTTTTATATAAAAATGTCTATTAAAGTCAATTTTTTTATGTAATAATTTCTTTAAAATGCATGTTATTTTAATAAGATGTATTATTATACTGTTTTGAAAAAATAAGTCCACCTGACTTTCTTACTAGTTCTTCTCAGGAACGGTGTAGGGTTAAAACCAGTGTCAGACGATTCGAAAATGCTTATTAATAAGCTTACTTGAATAAAGAATACTTTGACTTTAACTTTAAATGAATGGTCAGTGACACTTCAATCTCTTAGACATTCAATTAATGGTCAAACCAGCCAATTCCATCTATAAGGCGAAGCTACACCGGATGCATGTGCAGCACGTGTGCGTGGCGTGCGTGTTGTAGCTTACGTAAATGTCATATTAGATAGCATACCGCTTGCCGGTCTCGCGCATGTGCACGCCACGCATCCAGTTTGGCTTGGCCTTTATACCAAAGCGGCGGTGGTTATAGCCGTGTGATGACGGCAGCAAGAATACATTTGTTACCACCCCAACTCTTCCCGCGGGTGTCGTAAGAGTCGACTAAGAGATTGAAGTGTCACTGACCATTCTTTGATTTGATTGAGGATGGGCAGCAGCGTCATCATAGTGGACACATAAATGCGATCGCCAATCCGCTGGCCCAGCGTGGCGATTATGGGCATTTATCTCCTAACGCGTCCAAACGCGTTAGGTGACGCCAAATTGGCAATGACATAATGACGAAAAAAATTGTCGTCAACACAGAGAATCTGTATTCAGATTCATCCATTTATATGATCGATGACATAATTATATGTCACATCTGGAGCAACATTACCGGTGGACCGTATTCACGATATTAAACGAAAACGACTCGCCAATGCGGCCAGAAACATTAATTATATTTATTGCTGCATAAAAGCGCATATGGCGCTTCATCTTGATGGCCCAAAAAGGAGCAAAGTATAACAAAGTAGCCCTGGCCCAAATAAACGTAGCAACCAAAGGCAATTTATAGAAGTAATTGCATGGGGTGATAATTACACATACATAAAATTATCACAAATTAAATTATTTACGTCTATCCATTTCCAATAAATGAGTGAAACTTTGCTATGATAAAAACACACTGTTTAGTCGATAAACGTATCTAGGGATACGCTTATCGACGTACCATAGACATATCGCAAGTAAACAACAAAAGTGAGGAAGTAGGTTAGTACCCTGGAGCCCTACCGCGAACTTCGAAACCCGCAAATTTCGAGGATTTTTCGTTGAAGAGGCAGAGACAAATCCTCGAAGTTTACGAATCTCGTAGTACGTGGTAGTAGGCCTGAAAAGATATACCATTTCAAGATGCCGACTCGCGCTTGATATGATTCGCGGGCGCGACATGCAGACGGTAATCATTTCTACGACCTCTGATATCGTGTGATTTATCGGGATAATGTGCAATTCCAATAAGTTAATTTATGAATCATAACTTAATCATAACGTAATCATACTTCTGAATACCTACTTTGTGTAATATTGAAGCTAATATCGGCCACGTGGCGCCATCTAGTAACGATTTAGTAAACTAAGTCTTAACCATGCTGTATTGTAACTCTTGGCTTTTATGACTCGAGTTAGTATTCCGCTTACCGACCGTGATGCATACAATGTTTTTCATCACACTTGCTGGCAAAAAAATAAGTTTTAAGACATAATATTATTAAATGACGTACTGACATTTCTATTACTCCCTAGGGAATATCACTTTTCCATTACTCCCGCTACACGCGATAACAAGAGTAGGTAATGTAAATTTTGCTTCATGAACCTTATACCATGAAGCCAAAAACTAGTCACTTTTGTTCTTGATTGCACCTAGCCAGCTGAGCTGTTATTAAGGTCTGGCCACGACATTAGTCTAAGGCGACCACTTGGCCAAAAACCATACGTGCGAGAAGGAGTACCCATATCGGCATCCCGCTCCAACTCATGGATTCGATCGCCGCTGGTCGCCTTAAACCAATGTCGTGGCCGGGCCTTTAGACCAATGTCGTGGCCAGGCCTTTGATACAAGTTTACTGACCTCTGGGGCTGGTCCTCTCCAGCACGGCCACGCTGCCAGTAGGCACCAGCAGCTGCTTGGCCCGCTTGGCCTTCCTCTGCTGGCACTCTTCGAGGGACTCCATGCTGGGAGACTAGTCTACTGACCTCTGGGGCTGGTCCTCTCCAGCACCACGCTGCCAGTAGGCACCAGCAGCTGCTTGGCCCGCTTGGCCTTCCTCTGCTGGCACTCGTCGAGGGACTCCATGCTGGGAGACTAGTCTACTGACCTCTGGGGCTGGTCCTCTCCAGCACCACGCTGCCAGTAGGCACCAGCAGCTGCTTGGCCCGCTTGGCCTTCCTCTGCTGGCACTCGTCGAGGGACTCCATGCTGGGAGACTAGTCTACTGACCTCTGGGGCTGGTCCTCTCCAGCACCACGCTGCCAGTAGGCACCAGCAGCTGCTTGGCCTTCCTCTGCTGGCACTCGTCGAGGGACTCCATGCTGGGAGACTAGTCTACTGACCTCTGGGGCTGGTCCTCTCCAGCACCACGCTGCCAGTAGGCACCAGCAGCTGCTTGGCCCGCTTGGCCTTCCTCTGCTGGCACTCGTCGAGGGACTCCATGCTGGGAGACTAGTCTACTGACCTCTGGGGCTGGTCCTCTCCAGCACCACGCTGCCAGTAGGCACCAGCAGCTGCTTGGCCTTCCTCTGCTGGCACTCGTCGAGGGACTCCATGCTGGGAGACTAGTCTACTGACCTCGGGGGCTGGTCCTCTCCAGCACCACGCTGCCAGTAGGCACCAGCAGCTGCTTGGCCCGCTTGGCCTTCCTCTGCTGGCACTCTTCGAGGGACTCCATGCTGGGAGACTAGTCTACTGACCTCTGGGGCTGGTCCTCTCCAGCACCACGCTGCCAGTAGGCACCAGCAACTGCTTGGCCCGCTTGGCCTTCCTCTGCTGGCACTCGTCGAGGGACTCCATGCTGGGAGACTAGTCTACTGACCTCTGGGGCTGGTCCTCTCCAGCACCACGCTGCCAGTAGGCACCAGCAGCTGCTTGGCCTTCCTCTGCTGGCACTCGTCGAGGGACTCCATGCTGGGAGACTAGTCTACTGACCTCTGGGGCTGGTCCTCTCCAGCACCACGCTGCCAGTAGGCACCAGCAGCTGCTTGGCCCGCTTGGCCTTCCTCTGCTGGCACTCGTCGAGGGACTCCATGCTGGGAGACTAGTCTACTGACCTCTGGGGCTGGTCCTCTCCAGCACCACGCTGCCAGTAGGCACCAGCAGCTGCTTGGCCTTCCTCTGCTGGCACTCGTCGAGGGACTCCATGCTGGGAGACTAGTCTACTGACCTCGGGGGCTGGTCCTCTCCAGCACCACGCTGCCAGTAGGCACCAGCAGCTGCTTGGCCTTCCTCTGCTGGCACTCGTCGAGGGACTCCATGCTGGGAGACTAGTCTACTGACCTCTGGGGCTGGTCCTCTCCAGCACCACGCTGCCAGTAGGCACCAGCAACTGCTTGGCCCGCTTGGCCTTCCTCTGCTGGCACTCGTCGAGGGACTCCATGCTAGGAGACTAGTCTACTGACCTCTGGGGCTGGTCCTCTCCAGCACCACGCTGCCAGTAGGCACCAGCAGCTGCTTGGCCCGTGGCCTTCCTCTGCTGGCACTCGTCGAGGGACTCCATGCTGGGAGACTAGTCTACTGACCTCTGGGGCTGGTCCTCTCCAGCACCACGCTGCCAGTAGCCACCAGCAGCTGCTTGGCTCGCTTGGCCTTCCTCTGCTGGCACTCGTCGAGGGACTCCATGCTGGGAGACTAGTCTACTGACCTCTGGGGCTGGTCCTCTCCAGCACCACGCTGCCAGTAGGCACCAGCAGCTGCTTGGCTCGCTTGGCCTTCCTCTGCTGGCACTCGTCGAGGGACTCCATGCTGGGAGACTAGTCTACTGACCTCTGGGGCTGGTCCTCTCCAGCACCACGCTGCCAGTAGGCACCAGCAGCTGCTTGGCCCGTGGCCTTCCTCTGCTGGCACTCGTCGAGGGACTCCATGCTGGGAGACTAGTCTACTGACCTCTGGGGCTGGTCCTCTCCAGCACCACGCTGCCAGTAGGCACCAGCAGCTGCTTGGCCCGCTTGGCCTTCCTCTGCTGGCACTCGTCGAGGGACTCCATGCTGGGAGACTAGTCTACTGACCTCTGGGGCTGGTCCTCTCCAGCACCACGCTGCCAGTAGGCACCAGCAGCTGCTTGGCCCGCTTGGCCTTCCTCTGCTGGCACTCGTCGAGGGACTCCATGCTGGGAGACTAGTCTACTGACCTCTGGGGCTGGTCCTCTCCAGCACCACGCTGCCAGTAGCCACCAGCAGCTGCTTGGCCCGCTTGGCCTTCCTCTGCTGGCACTCGACGAGTGCTACTTTGCGTCAGTGCACGCAATCATACAATACGAAGTAGAACTATGGGCGAAAGCAGCGGATTGGGAGAGGGTGTTCTGCCTCCAAAAACGAGCGGTACGGGCCATTGTACGCATTCCTCAAACCGACTCAGCGAAACCACACTTCAAGGCGCTAGGCATCCTAACGCTACCCTCTATCCTAATTCTGCATATGGCAGTAACTGCCCGGGAAGATGCGGCACGTAAGTCCAACAATGAAGCTCCACGGCCACGTAGATATCTGACCCGCAGTGCGTGCACCGCAAGGTTGCCCACCGTACCACACCGACTTACGAAGTCAGGAAGGTTGACTCACGTCATGGGTCCTAAGGTCTACAACCAACTCCCAAGCGACATAACCGGTGCACAAAGTGACTCAATATTTAAGATCAGATTAAAAAAATGGTTGCTCGAGCAGGCGTTCTACGACCATAAAGAGTTCTTCGCAGGTGCTTAGTACCTAGGTTGTACTAAGCATTGTGTGACATATTGTTATTAAATTTAAATTATTGTACTGTTATATTTTACCTTTTTACTCGCATTATTCACCAATGACATATAATATATATTACCAATAAAGAATTATGATTATAATTATGATTATGATTATGATTATGACTCCATGCGCTGGGAGACTAGTCTACTGACCTCTGGGGCTGGTCCTCTCCAGCACCACGCTGCCAGTAGGCACCAGTAGCTGCTTGGCCCGCTTGGCCTTCCTCTGCTGGCACTCGTCGAGGGACTCCATGCTGGGAGACTAGTCTACTGACCTCTGGGGCTGGTCCTCTCCAGCACCACGCTGCCAGTAGGCACCAGCAGCTGCTTGGCCCGCTTGGCCTTCCTCTGCTGGCACTCGTCGAGGGACTCCATGCTGGGAGACTAGTCTACTGACCTCTGGGGCTGGTCCTCTCCAGCACCACGCTGCCAGTAGGCACCAGCAGCTGCTTGGCCCGCTTGGCCTTCCTCTGCTGGCACTCGTCGAGGGACTCCATGCTGGGAGACTAGTCTACTGACCTCTGGGGCTGGTCCTCTCCAGCACGGCCACGCTGCCAGTAGGCACCAGCAGCTGCTGGTGCCTACTGTTCCGAAATGTATACGTATTAGACGTGACTGTACAGTCACCACATGGGAATGTTGAGCCACTTGGCAATGGATGCAATTTGGTCGTGTAATATTATGGGTTCGGTATTTTTCGTTAGTAGGCACGATGGCGACATGACCGATGTTCCCCGATGATATGTCAGTCAAATACGAATCTTTGTTGCGTCAAAATTTCAGTGTTGCGTAATCGAAATAGGCTAGTATGGTAATACTACCAATACACATGTCACATATACATATACAAGAAAATATTACACTACTTACTGCTCAAGTCTATTCTAAGCTAGATCATGAATATATTTTCTGGAAAAAACCCAGAATAGATGTTAGATGGGATAGCGAATCCTAGTTGTTGCCACTGGTGACAATTTGGTGGGAACAGATGGATATGACCCATAAAGGCTGGGCCAGACAGCCGCATTGAGACCGGGGAGCGAAGGGATGGAACGTGCGGCCACGGGCAGGGCGCGCGCCATTTCGCTTTCTCATCGCGCCAAGATCTCAAAACGCGTGTGTTTGACAGACTCTTTAGTAGCATAGCTATTGACAGGTTAATGGTGTGACTTGATATAAGTTTACTGACGGGGCTGGTCCTGTCCAGCACTGCCACGCTGCCAGTAGGCACCAGCAGCTGCTTGGCCCGTGGCCTTCCTCTGCTGGCACTCGTCGAGGGACTCCATGCTGGGAGACTAGTCTACTGACCTCTGGGGCTGGTCCTCTCCAGCACCACGCTGCCAGTAGGCACCAGCAGCTGTTTGGCCCGCTTGGCCTTCCTCTGCTGGCACTCGTCGAGGGACTCCATGCTGGGAGACTAGTCTACTGACCTCTGGGGCTGGTCCTCTCCAGCACCACGCTGCCAGTAGGCACCAGCAGCTGCTTGGCCCGTGGCCTTCCTCTGCTGGCACTCGTCGAGGGACTCCATGCTGGGAGACTAGTCTACTGACCTCTGGGGCTGGTCCTCTCCAGCACCACGCTGCCAGTAGGCACCAGCAACTGCTTGGCCCGTGGCCTTCCTCTGCTGGCACTCGTCGAGGGACTCCATGCTGGGAGACTAGTCTACTGACCTCTGGGGCTGGTCCTCTCCAGCACCACGCTGCCAGTAGGCACCAGCAGCTGCTTGGCCTTCCTCTGCTGGCACTCGTCGAGGGACTCCATGCTGGGAGACTAGTCTACTGACCTCTGGGGCTGGTCCTCTCCAGCACCACGCTGCCAGTAGGCACCAGCAGCTGCTTGGCCTTCCTCTGCTGGCACTCGTCGAGGGACTCCATGCTGGGAGACTAGTCTACTGACCTCTGGGGCTGGTCCTCTCCAGCACCACGCTGCCAGTAGGCACCAGCAGCTGCTTGGCCCGCTTGGCCTTCCTCTGCTGGCACTCGTCGAGGGACTCCATGCTGGGAGACTAGTCTACTGACCTCTGGGGCTGGTCCTCTCCAGCACCACGCTGCCAGTAGGCACCAGCAGCTGCTTGGCCCGTGGCCTTCCTCTGCTGGCACTCGTCGAGGGACTCCATGCTGGGAGACTAGTCTACTGACCTCTGGGGCTGATTCTCTCCAGCACGGCCACGCTGCCAGTAGGCACCAGCAACTGCTTGGCTCGCTTGGCCTTCCTCTGCTGGCACTCGTCGAGGGACTCCATGCGCTCGAAGCGGCGCGCGTGCAGGGCCGCGAAGTTCGGCAGTTTCGTCGCTTTCACGTCGGACTTGGGGGTGACCGGCTTGGAAGGGGTCGCGTTTGAAAGTTTAGCTGAAATTAATAAAAATTAAATTAATGCTGCACGTCATCACAGTCGATAAACAAATAAAAAAATACTTTCGGAAATAGAGACAGAAATCTTCATTTTGTAGATGTCTGTTTTGGTTTCCGAAAGTATTTTATTTATTATAAACAGTATATCACTAAAGGAAAGTAAACCCAACGGGGAAAAGAGGCCGAGGAAAGCTTCAAAAACGATGGGCAGATGACTTATCACAAATTGTTGGCAAAAACTGGATGGAGACCGCAAAGATGTGAAACAAATGGAAGGGTGCTGAGGAGGCTTTTACCTAACAGGAGGCTTTTAGCCCAATGTTGAGTAATTTCAAGTATGATATTTTCATGGAGTTTTTTTATTTATTTTGTATAGGTACTGTGTACCTACATGAACGAAAGGCAAACGTTTTAGCTTTGATGACCAAGTCTTACCAGACTTGGTCATCAAAGCTAAAACGTTTGCCTTTCAAACAAACACTGTAAATATTTATTTGGTCAAAAATCATCTTGAACAGAGAAGGTTGTATAATGTACTAGGTATAGTACATTATACAACCTTCTCTGTTCAAGATGATTTTTGACCAAATAAATATTTACAATATTTACAGAATAATAGACTTGTGTCCATCATAACTCCATTTTGGCACCCCAACATATATCTAGACATTATTACAATGGAGACAAGTCCTCTGCTACTCTTGTTACTAAACAATAGTCTACTCGATTAAACAAACCAAGTGTACATAGAATAGTCCAGGATGCTTAGCCAAGTTGCCAATCGCTAACGCTTAGTAGCGTATCGTAGTTTTCCCTCTGTCACTCTTTCATATTGGTGCGACATAAACAGTTAGCTGTCTTTCGTTTATGATTGACGATTAAGCGTTAGCGATGGGCAACTTGGCTAAGCATCTAGTACTCACCCATAGCGCTAGTAGTCCTCGCTCTTGCCGGCGGGCGCTCCACGGCGGCGTCGAGGCGGCTGCGCTTGGCGCCGTGTGCGAGCTGCCCCTCCGTGTGCGTGAACGAGCGCTTGCGGCCCAGCCGGGGGGGCACTGCCCCCTGTACTCACCCATGGCGCTAGTAGTCCTCGCCCTGGCCGGCGGCCGCTCGGCGGCGTCGAGGCGGCTGCGCTTGGCGCCGTGTGCGAGCTGCCCCTCCGTGTGCGTGAACGAGCGCTTGCGGCCCAGCCGGGGGGGCACTGCCCCCTGTACTCACCCATGGCGCTAGTAGTCCTCGCCCTGGCCGGCGGGCGCTCGGCGGCGTCGAGGCGGCTGCGCTTGGCGCCGTGAGCGAGCTGCCCCTCCGTGTGCGTGAACGAGCGCTTGCGGCCCAGCCGGGGGGGCACTGCACCCTGTACTCACCCATGGCGCTAGTAGTCCTCGCCCTGGCCGGCGGGCGCTCGGCGGCGTCGAGGCGGCTGCGCTTGGCGCCGTGTGCGAGCTGCCCCTCCGTGTGCGTGAACGAGCGCTTGCGGCCCAGCCGGGGGGGCACTGCCCCCTGTACTCACCCATGGCGCTAGTAGTCCTCGCCCTGGCCGGCGGGCGCTCGGCGGCGTCGAGGCGGCTGCGCTTGGCGCCGTGTGCGAGCTGCCCCTCCGTGTGCGTGAACGAGCGCTTGCGGCCCAGCCGGGGGGGCACTGCACCCTGTACTCACCCATGGCGCTAGTAGTCCTCGCCCTTGCCGGGCGCTCCACGGCGGCGTCGAGGCGGCTGCGCTTGGCGCCGTGTGCGAGCTGCCCCTCCGTGTGCGTGAACGAGCGCTTGCGGCCCAGCCGGGGGGGCACTGCCCCCTGTACTCACCCATGGCGCTAGTAGTCCTCGCCCTGGCCGGCGGGCGCTCGGCGGCGTCGAGGCGGCTGCGCTTGGCGCCGTGTGCGAGCTGCCCCTCCGTGTGCGTGAACGAGCGCTTGCGGCCCAGCCGGGGGGCACTGCACCCTGTACTCACCCATGGCGCTAGTAGTCCTCGCCCTGGGCGGCGGCCGCTCGGCGGCGTCGAGGCGGCTGCGCTTGGCGCCGTGTGCGAGCTGTCCCTCCGTGTGTGTGAACGAGCGCTTGCGGCCCAGCCGGGGGGCACTGCACCCTGTACTCACCCATGGCGCTAGTAGTCCTCGCCCTGGGCGGCGGCCGCTCGGCGGCGTCGAGGCGGCTGCGCTTGGCGCCGTGTGCGAGCTGTCCCTCCGTGTGTGTGAACGAGCGCTTGCGGCCCAGCCGGGGGGCACTGCACCCTGTACTCACCCATGGCGCTAGTAGTCCTCGCCCTGGGCGGCGGCCGCTCGGCGGCGTCGAGGCGGCTGCGCTTGGCGCCGTGTGCGAGCTGTCCCTCCGTGTGTGTGAACGAGCGCTTGCGGCCCAGCCGGGGGGCACTGCACCCTGTACTCACCCATGGCGCTAGTAGTCCTCGCCCTGGGCGGCGGCCGCTCGGCGGCGTCGAGGCGGCTGCGCGTGGCGCCGTGTGCGAGCTGTCCCTCCGTGTGTGTGAACGAGCGCTTGCGGCCCAGCCGGGGTGGCACTGAAGACAGCAGGGAGTCTATAATTCATTAAAAATATTCTTAAACAAACACCCTATTTTATGAATGAACCAACTTGGATTACTGCGGGTTTTATGTATTCAATAGTACATTACGACACAAGTGCGAAAAACATGAAATTCGAAACGAGTCGAGAGGCGATGTTTTAACCCAGATAAGCCTGGAACCAAAAAATGTAACCCCCGGATTTTTTACGATAAAGTGATTAATTGTCATTAAACACTACAAATCATCCAAAAAAAAATCGGTGTTATAACACCTGGTCAGCGTAAGTGGGTTAAAACACGACGGATAGGGAGTGTTTTAAATCGACACGAGTTACGAATTTCGTTTTTGCACGTGTTTCGTACGACGTTTTTTAGTACAGATGGCCCTCCGAAGTTTTGGACTTGACGTAAAATGACCCACTTCTCGCACTAGAGCCTAAAAAGTACACCATCTGTACTAAAATAGTACTTTTCCTAACTAGAGCGGGAAAACTTTTTTTCGGCGAGGGTGAAAGTTGGAACCCGAGTGAAACGAGGGCGGCAATCACCCGAGTTAAAAAAAAGTTTTTGCACGTGTAAGGGACGATTTTTTTCATAACAAGTGCGTCAAAAAGAGAAATTACCGCGCGCGAAGCGTGCGCAAAGTTCGTTTTTGCGCTCTAGTTAGGAAAAATATATTTTAATGCAATTAAAGAAAGAGATATTTTATTGGAACTGCTTCGGTGGTAATTCCTTGTGAGACAGCTCACTCTAGATCCCGCTATTTAGTACATTTCAGGCTTAGCATATGATTGGTAGTGTGGCACCACAAGATAGTTATGTTGAGAATAGAGAATTATGTTGTAACAATCATGTGCTGTGCCCAGTAGAACTACAATAGAAAAGAGAGTTATAAAAGTGAAAGTTTAAAATTATTTAGAGAAAACTGAAAGTCATTTAGGTAAGTTTGGTGTACAACTTGTCTCAGGCAGAATACAAAGAAAGACTTAGTCAAAGTAATGTCTCTAAAATAACTAAAAATTATTTAAGTAAATATCTTACCACTTTCTTCAAAAACAAAGCTCTTATTAGAACCCTTCAAATTAGACTTGATGATCTTGCTCTTGCGCTGTGTAGCCACCCCTGGGTTGTTCACCGGGCTACAGAACATCACACGCGTAGTTCTACTAGGCACGTCAGCTAGCGAGGACCGACGCCCGGGCTTCTCTATAGAATGTGTCATGTTTAAGGTCCTCTTCTTCTGTGAGCCCTTTCTGTCTGAATGGTACGGCGTGCAGCCCGCTGCAGGCAGGGTTTGACGCTTGTTTGGCGTCTTTGGAGACATGGATGGACTGTCTTTGGTAAAAGTACCTTCTCGCTTTAAAGGTGTTGTAGCAGGTTTTGGATGGGATTCGGGAGTTTTGTTCTCCTTTAAAGAACTTTCAAGAACACTTATTCTAGATTCTTCCATGGAACTCTCAATTAAGAGAGGAGTGGTGTTCAGAATGTTCTCAGTTTTTGAGTCATCATCAGTGATATTTATTTTTGAATTGTCATCAGATTTGTCAAGTGTCACTATTGAGGAGTTTGTGGCATCATCAGATGTTATGAGAGATGATTTTGAGCCTAAACTAGGTTTACGAGAAGTTTTATCAAATGTTGAGTTAAGTTTGTCATCTTTGTCAAACGTTGAATTAAGCTTGGTTTCTTTGTCAAATGTTGAGTCAAGAGACTTTTGTTTGGTCAGCTGAGGTTTAGGAGATAATTCAAAGGTGCCATTTAGCACTGTTATAATTTCAGATGCATTTACAGATTTCCGAGGAGATCTCCTAATTTCAAAACTTATGTTTAAGTTTTTATTTGTTTGGATATCACTTTTGATGTCAGAAATTTTATCCTTACCTTTCACATCTGAGTCAATGTCATCTTTTTCAAAAGTAGTATCAAGTATTACACCAGGCTTTGGAACAACCAAATTAGTTGACATGGTTAACACAGGGACATTATTTTCATCCAACACATTGGATTTCCTTTTCTTTTTAATAGAACCATCTTTAATTGGTTCCTTTTCAAATGTGGTACTTAGATCCACTTTTACAATATTATCCAGCAATACTTCTTTTTCATTTAATTTTAAGCTAGATCTTCTGCGTTTACTTGCCCTGACAACTTCTGTTATTTTTGTTTCAACTGCTTCAACAGTCTCAATTAAGATCTTACTTGATGTATTTACTTCTGAAAGTCTTTTGAGGCTGGACCGCCTCTTGCTAGCACTAGCATTGTGCACAGGGAGTGTATTGATGTCCTCTGATTCTTTATTAGAGCTATTATTAAGCAAAGGAGTGACATGTTTGTGTTGAGGGCTGCCAGCAGCGCTGTGGAAGGAATCCGTAGACACATTGCTGTCATTCTTCCTCTTTATAACTGATTCTTCCTGCTCCACTAATGAGTTAGATTGTGAATTCTTTTTTTTCTTATTCTTCTTCTTCTTCCCTTCATTTTCCTTGTCATTAGCTTCAGGCTCTTTCTTAGATTTCTTCTTGTTTTTCTTGCCTTTAGACTTAGTAGTTATTGTAACAACTTCAACTGGTTCTTCCACTGCAGGAAAATCCGGTATCTCGTCCGCAACTGATTCGGAGAACTTCTTAGTGCGTCGCGTTGATCTCCCCTGTTTCTTAGTAACAACTGCAGTTTCAACTTCATCTGTGCCTGCATTTTGCTCTTTAAGTGTTTGCCGGCGCACTGAGCGGGTTGGTTTGACTTGAACCTCGACTTCTTGGGAGTTAACATCTGCGGCCTCCTCTTCTGAAGGGAAGCTGACATAGTTCTGACGTTTTTTTGACGCTTTCACTCCTTGATTATCACCGTTCTCAATAACACGTTTGCTTCGCGTCTTTCTCTCATTTTTTAAAGCAAGTTCTGGTTCAATGTTCTCAGCGGACGCATTGTGAAGCCCTTAAAAAGTATACAATCATTAAATTAACAGAATCACTTTATAAATTTGACTATATTGCATACAATACTTACTTCTGCCAGATCTGGTGGACATCTTATTGTAAAAATATTGTTTTGTTGTGAAGTATTGCGTTTTATTTTCTAATCACATCAATATTTGTTTGTAATCCGTTTTATAACGATTTCATTTCAAACCCCAATTTGAGACGTTTGGCATTGGGATTAAGTTGACAGCTGTATGTTGGCAGTACTTGCTGTCAACTCAAACGCGGTGCTCACACGTGAGTCATTCTAATGGATAAGTGATGCTTACACGACCGTACAGTGCTTCTGATCTTTTGATCACATAATTTAATTTGGTTCGCTATAAGGACTAAAAAGAATTTCATATTCCACGTAGGATTTTTATTAAGGTAATGAAGTGAAAATAAATTTCCAATACAATAATTTTATTTGTAATCTTAATAGGGCGGCAACAGTCATTTAAATTATATCAAAACGCAACGGACCGAAACATTCGTTAACGGAACGCACGCTCAGTCAACCGTTGTCGTTGCTAGCCGTTTATATTATTCTTTTTATTGACCAAACAAACAGTTTCTCATTGAATTGTGCAGTAAGTTTTGTGTAAATGAATACAAATTTATTTGGCACGATGTCTACTAATTTCAGTGTTCGTTACGATTTATGATAATGAATCTATAACAAACGCAAAGTTCACTTCAAATTATTAACCTATGACTCAGTACTGAGAATAAACAATGGATACTCGTTGCGTCGGGTGGCTATGTATACTAGTGGTTGTGTTGTGCATGCGAGTCGGCGTGGGCGACCGCGGCGACTACATCGGCTGCTACAGGCTGAAGGCGGACGACCTCCTCAACACGCACACCGGCCAGTCCGTGGACGTCTGTCTGTCCGCCTGCGAGCAGGTCTACTACAAGTACGCGCTCATCGGCAACGAGTCCACGTGCTTTTGCAGCAACTCGCCCGGCACCTTTAAGTTCCCTCCCGAGTCTTGCGACTCTCCGTGTCCTAAGAACGAGACGCAGATATGCGGGGGTGTAAACGCTGCAAGTGTGTACGATACCGAGGTGGTCGCCCCGGGGCCGCCAGAGCCGGTAAACGTCACAAGAGTCACTGAGACTACAGTTAGAATAACTTGGAAAGAGCCCGAAGCCCATACAGAAATTACAGGGTACGTCATAAAAGCTGATGTTGTCACTACTTATGCCGATAATCCCTCTAGTTCACCTGAATGGCGACTACCTAACAATACATTCAGTTTGGAACTACCAAACTTGTATCCTGGCTCAAGCTATATTATCAGTGTGGCTGGAGTAAATGATGATGATGAGGGTCCACCAGCGACAACTAGAGCAGAGACTATTATTGGCACACCAGACCCAAGTCCTCCTGACATAATAGTGAAGGAGAGACGTGGTGACCAGATGTCAGTGCATATTCCTAAAGCCAAAAATGTAAATGGGCCAGTCTCTATGTACAGAGTGGTGGTATCAATAGAGCTTTACCAGCAAGGGTTCATCACTGACAACCTTGGTAACTACTCCTATGCCCAAAGCATGGGCCTCCCTTACTACATAACAGCTGAGTTAGATCCTGATGACATTAAATCAGAGTTTATTATTGGAGATGAACATACTTACAATGGCTTCTACAATGCCCCGTTACTTCTTGTTAGTGACATTGATGTCTCCCTTGGGATAGTTAGTGAAAAAAATAATGTAAGAAAAATAAGGTATGCTGAATCTACCAAGAAAATTATATTGAATATAAATGAACCAGAAGATGTGAACCCCATGGTAGTAGCCTTAGGTGCCGGCATTGCTATTGGGGTAGTCCTCTTGCTGATTGGAGTAGGCATGATTATTGTATTGAGGAAAAGAATTCACTTAGTCCGCATGCAGCGAGGCTCACAGTCCATGCCTCTCAGTCTCAGTGAGCCTTGTGTTGAAATTGAGAACTCTGGTTTCCTGCAAGAGGAAGTTGAGAAAATAGATTATTATGGAAACTTAAAAAGAAAACTATGGAACATACCAAGAAATCTCATTGATATTGATATTTCTTGTGTAGTTGGTTTAGGCAGCTATGGAAAATTCACTAAAGCCAGAGTTCAACAGCATGGAGGGCAGACTTCGAGTTTAGTGCAGGTCATTAGTGACCGAGAAATGGAGAAACCTGACAAAAAGCTTATGTTGCAGGAGCTGGATCTCCTCATTAAAACTAGTGAACATGAAAATGTAATCTCGCTTATAGGGATAAGTGAAACAAACACAACATTATTTGTAGTACTTCAAGACAGTAAATATACTTTAAAAGAGATGCTTTTACAAAGCAGACAGAGAGATTTACAGAACAATAAATTTTGCCTCATTACTGAGAATAAACTGCTTCAACTTTGCACTGACATTGCAGCAGGGATGGAGTATCTTCACAGCAAGTCTGTAACTCACAAACGGCTGAGCTGCCGAAACATAGTGATTGGCGAAAACGGCGCCGCGAAAGTATCAGGGTTTGGTTTATCGCACATCAGGCCGCTACATGAAACACCGGACTATACTCGTTGGACGGCGTGCGAGATGCTACGGCAGACGAGATTTAATCCTAAAGCGGATGTGTGGTCGTTTGGATGTCTCATGTGGGAAGCTTTAACGTTAGGCGCCACGTTGTATGCGAGTACGCCAAGCAAAGACGTTGCGCCGAGGGTTCTGCGCGGCATGCGAGCCAGCCAGCCTTCTTACGTGGGCGACGAGTTGTTCCACTTGTGCCTGCAGTGCTGGCAGGTGGACCCTGACGAGCGGCCCTCCTTCTCCGCGCTGCTGGACGAGTTGCTCCCCCTGACGGAGGCCGCCGGAACACGCAGTCTCAGTTTCACGCACTACAACGGCTTTGAATACGAGCCGCACGTGCCGCAGTATGAAATCGTTTAGTCTTACATGTAGTATTCACAAGTTATTAATCAGAAACAGTGTGATCTCCGATTACGCATGTTTACTAAGAATCTGGAGGTCAAGTTTTACTAGCAATAAATTGTACGATTTAGGTAGTTGAATAACTGAAGAATCTCATTAGATTCTCAAATCGTAGGACAGTATTTACGTAGGCAGCTCTGTATCCAAAGATTAAGACAGCTTTAGGCAGCCTCTCAACCACTGTCTCTTGATTGTTTTTAATAAAAGTGACCTTAGCTTTTTACTATAGGATTTGAGAGCTCGCAATATTGTATATATTTAAACAGTATGGCAGGCAAATTACATGATGATAGATCTGTTTTTGTTACCTTTAAGCGTAATTTAAGTAACTCGTTATTCTTATCAACCGCCATAATAAATTCCTTAGTTCACTTCACAGTAATGAAATATTGACTGTAAATTGGGTTTATTATTATTGCACTAATGACAACAAAATTTTGCTCACTGGGATATAAATTATGATGATGTACAGTCACGTCTAATAATATGTATACATTTCGGAACGTATGTCAAAGGCATAAGGATCAAAATTGTACATATTATTAGACCCGACCGTACCACTATATCCAATCACTTGCTTTCAGTAACTGTGGCTAAGAGCTGTCACTCTTGTTTTGTTAAGGGATAGAGTTCAATCAAAATTTCAAAGCAAGTGAGTGGTTATAAATACAAATACAAAATAAATGTACAGTCATTTATCAAATCGAAAAACGTAAATTTCATCTCTATCACACTAACCAAAACGTATTCGAAATGACAGAGACAGATCTCGAAATTTACGATTTTTGGTGTTCATGGTACCTAGGCCCTCAGAAAATGTGGCCTATTATTAGTCATGCATATAATGTTAGTTATGTATATGCATGTAGTATTATCTTATCACGATGCAATCATTTAGATATTTAACCGTTTCAGTGCGGATGACACGCCAGGAGTGTCATCGAAGTTTTTAACGAATGGCGTGTGACACGAGAGGAGTGTCATTTTAAAATCGACTAAAACTTCTTCAAATTAAGTTTCAGAAAGGTTCACCCGAACAAAATTATTATTGTTTGCCATGTAGAACAAGCTAGTAGCCTTCGTTTCTGGAATATTCAAAATATTTTATTATTTTTTCAAATTCAGTTGTTAACAACCTTTTCAAGCAGCACTATTTTTACGCGTCAGCGTTTCAGTGCGGATGACGATAGGCGTGCGTTATTATATGCAGTAAGGCAAACCTGTCGCGTGACGCTGTTACAGTCAAAAGCTTTTGAAAATGGAAGACGCAATGAAATTATTAAAATAAAACTATAAAGAAAAAGTTCAAGTTTATTTATGTTCGTGTTCAATGGACAAAGAGCTTCATATTTATTATAACTTCTAAATACTGGCTGCGGACGACGAAAACTCTATCTACATTTGTTTTCGTTTTGACATATTAATAAAACATCGAAAGTGGTTTTTGTATGCAGTTGCATGGGAAAAATAATCTTGTTCTTAATTATCTGGCCATGACTGTATAAAAAAATCGCACAATCCCTTTTTTACAAATATCAAATGTTGGGTAAGTTTCGGTATACTTAAGTAAATAGTTTGAATTGTGATTTTTAGTACGTGTTTCTAATGAAACGATTCCAAGATATTTTCATATTTGTTTACAACAAAACGCTTTGTATATTTTAACACGTGTGTCAAAACACGAAGCTGGAACGTATCACTATGTTCAAACAATGGCGCAGCGTTTTTCTGTAACTTTTTCCATATTGGGGCAAAATTTGGGTCTTAGACTACCGTTAAGAACACTAGGTAAATGTTATATATCGACACTGGAAATTTCAAATATCGTAAGGGACAAAGGTCCACTTTTCAGGAGAGCCAAAAAACAAAAACCAAAATTTAAAAAAATCGTAACTTTTTACATATTCATCCGAATTAGATGGTTCTTATATACATAACTACGATAAAGCTTTCTCTTTATTAGACAATTAGGTATACATATGTAAACCCAATAGTTTCGTAGATAGTGTCCCTCACGCAAGAAATTTACTAGACACATCGTCCATTAAATACAAAAGCGACACAACTCAAAAACCGTGAAAAATGATTTTATTGCAAAAACGACATTATAAGCACTAATATTTTACGTGACACTAAGACACCTGTCGATTTGACGTTAGTAAGTATCAAAATTATGCAGGTGCCCTTTTTGCACTATCGCTCTTTCGAGACTAATTTCAGTGCTAAACTGCCATTTTGTCAGTTGCGACTCGACTGTCGACCAAAACGCACGACATTTTTGTGAAAAAGTGCCATGAAACGAAAAAATAAGTGATTACGTTAAAAAATATGTAAGCAAAAGTGCCATATTTGTAGATGTGGCCGTTTTGAATAAAATAAATACGTAAATATTATGTTTCTTTATATAAAAAGAAGTCGCAAAACGGAATGTGGCAGCTTTAATTTTAAAATATCCTCTTAAATTTGATTTTTCATTCATCAAAACTGCCGTATTAGAATTTACAACCTTTTTGAATTAAAAATATATTCGAATGCATCAATCATAGGAGCCATATTTATACATTATGCTGTTTTGAATAAAGTAGATATGTTTGGTTTAGATTTCTTTATAAACAAAGGAGCCGCAATACGGAATGTTGAATTTCAAAAAACATTGTTGCATTTACAACCGTTTTTAATTCAGTATAATATTAAAATCCATAAATATAGCAGATTGAATAATTGAGTATCTTTTGCATGAAATCTGAAAAAATACAATACATCTTATAAAAACAGTAAAACGTGATACTTTGTATTGTGTTCGTTTTACTTAAAAGTGTATTAGAGATTGTGTGGAAGATGACTGTGAATTTTGTGTACCTATAATTGCGACTACGAAGAAACAATAATGGCATAAACTTCGGATTATTAAGTATTTGTCATACTTTCCTATTATATTATTTGTATACAATACAAGTAAAACAAACAAAGATCTAACCCCGGTGTATGTTTTAACGAATCTAAAAACTTATATTAGTAGTATTTATTTTTTCACTTTTGGGAATGCCAACATAGGGATGATGACTGTATTTAAAATAAATGATTAGACATTATGCACGGCATCATACACGAATAAATTATTACTAAAATATAGTCATCATGCCTTTTGCTTCACTACATAGGTAGTACCTAAGTACTAGCGCTAAACTGTCATGTCGTCTAGAAAAAAAAATTGTGACATTATTACTAATCATAAGTAGATTTTTAGGAGAGATTTATTATCTCTGCAATTAAATATTGAAAGATATTACTTTTGTATCAGCAAAAATTAAGTTCTTGCATCAATTCTAATGAAAAAACTAGTAAACCGTCAAAACATATCAATTTGGATCATTTAGTATGGGATCATAGTAACCACCACACAAATACAATACACATAGAAGAAACAAATAACTAAAGATGTACTTAACCGATTTTTATTATTTACGTGCTTTTAGGTGGGCTATTTCCAGTTTATAGTAAAAATAAGTGGAATCAAAGTATTAATTCCATTCTCAACAATATAACTTTGATCGCGTTGTATTTATTTTATATTTATTAACTAAAGGTACCACATTATTTATATAGCAGGTTGATTCTTGAAGAAAACCGATAATTATATCTGAATTTTAAACTAGCACGTCCGTTAAATTCATCAAAATATGTAACCAAAGTTAAAATTAATCAAAGTAACCCCGGTTTACGGTACCTATAAACATGTTCTGACAATATGTAAGTAAAAAAACAGGAAGAAAAAGTTTTGTCTGGTTCAGTTTTGTTAAAAAAACAGTATTTCTATGTTTAAGACATGATTTTATGTATGATTTAAATGAAATAACTGGTTATTTTTTTGTATTTGTGGCCTTTGATGGGAAAAAAAAATTCAGAGTTAGTGTTATTTTTTTATGCAAAACGGACGTATACGCTCATAAAAGCTTGCACAGCACATATTACTTTCTAATAACCAAACACATCAAAAGAGGGTTAAAATACCTACAAGTTGATATATAACACATATAATATTAATGCTGTAAAAAAAATTTGTGAACAAAAAACGAATACAAAATCTTTAAACAGCTCCCCTGTAAAAAGTAATTTTTTGTCTTGTGTCGCTTTTGTATTTAATGGACGACATGTCCCTTACGCCCCCAAAAATGTCTAGTATTTTTATGAAAATCTGTTACGACAAAAACGAAAACACTACCTCTTTGTCGTTACTGTCAAATAACATGCTACATTACAACTATTTTCTGTTGTAAAGTCATTCTAGTTTTCAGATTAATTAAAGTAAGTAGCTTAAAAATGCAAGGAAATATAAAGTTGTGTACTTACAATTGTATTATTTTCATAGACGGAGATCGATTTCACGTGTAATTTATTATATTTTAGATAACCCGTTACAATTTATAGGAAATAAAACCAAACATGTTAGGTATGTATATATTTTAGTCAGCTTAGTGTTGTGAAAAGAAGAAAACATATATCGAGAGCAACCTGAGTCCGAAACAAAAACATCTATATTAAGAAAGAAATTCTGGATAAGTAATCTAACTGCTTCCGCGAAGATCTATGACCCTTTTTGCTGATACTCGTGCTATCCAGACGTGCGGTCAAAGGAACTATCGAATCCTTAGAGAACGAAACACTGACTGAAAACCTACATTTGTAGACCAAAAAATGATCAAGGAGCTGAGTTAGTGCAAGCCATTCAAATCGACTGGAAATTATGAAATATTTCCTACATTATCAAAACGAAATCAAGGCGTCCTCCTTCCGCACCTGGTAAAATATTTCGGGCAAGCATTGCATTGGGGTTTATACTGAGAAAATGGACTAGTGTCGTAGGTACACTTTATACCAAAAAGCAGGGAAAACGAGTGTAGATAATACTCGTTCTAAGTCCTTCAAACCTATTAGTCTAACATCTCTATTTCTTTCACTACTTGGTGGCAAGATCGCTAAGTCTAAATCAACATGTTTACCAAAAACTACCCCACTTGACTAACACTTGGCATGACTTGAGTAATTCTTTACTGCACCAGTAAGAAAATAACAGAAAGAAATAAAACAAAAATAAGCTAAGCACACGATACAGGTTATCAAAGCGGCGTTAAAGTCTAGAGAATAAGAAAACAGGTCGGTGTGTATTCCTTGATGTCGAAGGTGCTTTCGATAATAAACTCACAGAAACCATCCTTAATGAAATTAAATCAAAGGGATGAAACCACGACTATATGGGTCCGAAGAGTGCTCTCTAACAGAATAGCTACTCCAACCCTCAATATAACTGAGTATGAATTTCACACAACGACAGGGTGTTCTCAGTGTTTGAACACCCTGCAAAAACCAACTTGAAAGCCTGGGCTTTCGGGAATAAAACAAGCACATCGAATGTAGCTTCATCAGACAGTCGAAATACCCTCAAGATACAAATGGACCAATGACCAGAATGATTGTCGAAAATGGCACCACAGGTACAAGTAGGTGAGAGGCCTAAGGTCAGGGTTTGCGTCGGCATGAGCAAAATTCATTTTCTAGACAGAAGTCAATATTATGATGATTTCCGCGCATAAATATTACATTATGTGTGGAAATCAATTTGGCCAGAAACCTAAAAACCAATATTATCTATTATCTACATCAACTCAAACAGTCAAGCTGCGATGCTCTCACTAGAATCCCTCAAGTCCAGTGCTGCAAGAATAAATTAAACGCCCTTGACTTTAATGAAGTAACACTTAGATGGGTATTAGGATATTCCAATATTGTTGGAAACGAAACAGCAGATGAGTATACCGGAAAGAACGGCAACACACGCATTGTCAGCCCAGAGCCTTTCTATGGAATCACCAAACCGGAGCCATATTCTCTGCTGAACAAACTAGATAAATATGATAAGATAAGATAAGAGCAATCGCACAGTTGAAGTCCATCAAAGTAACTCTCACTCGTAAGCTCTTATCCAAGGGTTCAATAACAGAAAACAATAAAGAGCTACTTGAGCTCAAAAGTAACAAAGCCTGTGAGGAATCGAGAATCCTAACTATGAACATACGTATAACAATCATGGGTAAGAAACAAGATGCAATATGTAGCTTCTGCCAAAAATCAGAGCAAACTACTGTGCAACGTTGCAACATATTGATTTAAACTATCAATTAATCTACTATGAGGAGGAGGTCCTCCTCCTCTGTTTCTGCAGACCACAAATGTATAAAAGAAGTATTCACCTAGGCAGACCTTATGATGTACAGTCACCACACGGGATTGTTGAGCCACTTGCCACTGTTCGCAACTTGGTCGAATAATACGAATCGGGTTCCGAACTCTTATGAGGCTGGTATCACGACTTCGGCCGAATTCTGCTGACCAATTGGCAGGCGTTGCTACGGTTAGCCAATGATCGCTCGCGTTTTCTTCAGAAGGTGACATTACCATGGTTACGTAATAACAAAAATGTTTAACCAATGTTTGATCGCTATTTTTCCGGAAGCTGACGTTACTATAGTTACGTTATAACATCCGCTTAAGTCCTGGAGACGTCAATCTAACTTCAGAGCCCTGGCCTACTACCGCGAAAATCGAAATTCGTAAATTTCGAGGATTTTTCTCTGTCACTCAAACGAAGCCGTCATTAGAGTAAGAGAGACAAATCCTGGAAATTTTTCACGGTAGTTTCCTTTTAACGGCTGTCACTGACAGGTATTTTTTCAAAGTTAGAATTTCAGTCGGAAACTATCAAGTCTCTATTAAACATATTTATGGCTACTGACAGATTATAGGATTATAGGTAGATTGTCAAAGGTTACCTACCATATTTCTACAAAGGTTACATTACATAAGTTTTCATCTAACGTCAACTGCAGGCTTAGCACATGATTGGTGTGACAGTATGTCGCCGCGAGATAGATCTCCCGTCCTTCACTAGCTATATTAACAAAAGAGGGACGGATAGACTATCTCGCGGCGAGATACTGTCGCGCCAATCATGTGCTAAGCATACTGAGCTGTAACGAATGATAATAAAGACAGCAATAGCATTTGTCTCTGTCAATGAAAAAAAATATTGAAAATTGCTCGATAACATGCCTATTTATATAAATATCTTGAATTGAAAAAATACGTCGCCTATTAATGTCAGATAAATCATGGCATACGATTTGAAGCAAATACGAATAAATTACTAAACGGTTTTAGACAAATCTATGAAGAACTGTCGTTATCCAGTTTCCTCTTGGAACAACGACATCTAGCGTTTAATAATGGCCGATGACTAATCCTTAATTCTCGTAGACGAAGAAATTTTTATTATTTCCACTAGTTTTGACATACTGAAATTTTGACACAAAAAGATTCGTATTTGACTGACATATCATCGGGGAACATCGGACATGTCGCAATCGTGCCTACTAACGAAAAATACCGAACCCATAATATTACACGACCAAATTGCATCCATTGCCAAGTGGCTCAACATTCCCATGTGGTGACTGTACACAAAATTGCAGCCTTCAGAATCTGGAATGTTCTGACCTCGACAATAATCAGTAATGACTTTTAGACCAAAACAACAATAATAAAGATGATAATATGGCAGATGTCCGGACCTTACTACTATAGCCCTATCTCTGACCGTCTGACCCATGCAATGATCATAGCTCATTACACTTTTCAATAGCCTGCTGAGACTGGTTCACGGTTCACGTGTACTACAGAGTAAATTTCTCGAATTGGCAAAAGACAGCTAATTATAAATAAGCCCATGATTTCCAGGGAGATAATAATAAGATTGGGGCAGCTTTTGGCGAGCTGTTCGGCAATAGCGACATCGTCTGAGGCATGTTTTCGTCGGTCGGAGTAGAATCCAAGAAGAACTGTAGGACTCGGCTTGCCTTGATTGGCCGTTGGCCGTCCAGAGAGGAATCGTTAGAGAGATGTATATGCTCCAGGGATGGAAGTGGAAATGTGCGTGAGTCGCTGGTCGATGCAGTATCTATGTGGTAGTAAAAATACTGCTCTGCCCTCACCCCTCTTCCTGAGACGCCCTGGGTCAAGTCGCACCGGCACTGTTGCAAGTGCTATAAGAAACTAAACAAAATGTTATAACGTACACAAAAAAACTTTCATGATTTTTAAATATCATCTTTTTTGAGGCGTAACTCTCATTCATGTACCGTATTTAATGTAGTAACGTATACTTTATAAAATTTAAAGGTGAGTTACGACATCAAACTTTAAAATTATTTTGATTTATATGTACATACGACTCAGTTTATTAAGAGAATAGAGCCATACTATCTTCGAAATTGTGTTGTAACGCACAAAAGCCTAAAATATTTGTCCCTTACGTCATTGTGAATTCAAAGTTTCGTATTTATTTCATTAGATAGAATGTCGTAAAGGCACCTTCTTTTGCTGTAGTAACTAACCACATAGTTTGTCAGCCTCTGTAGCCTAGTTGGTAGTGACCCTGCCTACGAAGCTGGAGGTTCCGGGTTCGAATCCCGGCGAGGGCATTCTTTGTGTATTTATTTATCACAAATGTTTGTTCCTTGGTCATGGTTGTATATGTATCTAAGTATCTATACGTATCTATCTATTATATATATCGTCGCCTGGTACCCACAACACAAGCCTTAATTGAGCTTACCGTGGGACTAGGTTGATTTGTGTAAGATGTCCCAAGATATTATATTATATTAGATATTATTACATAGGGATTTATGAATAAGAAGGATATACTACGTTGAAAATGGACACGTTATCCCTTCAAATTAAAAATTTGACCCATACAACATTTTTTTAAAAGCAATATGAAGTTACGACAAAATTAATTCACTTCATAACTTCTTTATTTGAAGCGATATCAAAAAGTTAATTATACAGATCGATAGAGAATTTTTTTCTGAGTTCTATGCAATTCAAAGTGTACTTACGACAAAATGTCCCTTACGACATTTGAAATTTCTAGTGTCGATATGAGTTTCAAAATTAATTAAAAGTTGTAATAGGGTTATTTTATTTATAAAATAAATATTAAAATGAACATATTAGGTACTTTTTGTAATTCAAGACAAATGATTTGTTACCTATAAGACTTGAATGAATAATTCAAGGAGAAATCACGAAGATATTAAATGCATAGGTTTAAATCGCGTTGCACTATAAAAAAATCCCCATTCCGTTATCCCACTATACATCATTATAAACATTATACTTAGTAGAAAATGTTTGTAACCTCTGATGTTTAAAACTCACTTACCATCCATTTCAAGTAAAACACGTAGTATATAATCGGTTAGAAGCCACTAACAGTTTAAAATCAACGTTTTGATCAGTTCACTTCCTTGGTTTGATTTCAACTGAACTCAATGAAGTCAAAATCAATGAAAAAAACTAAAAATGTTCATAATTTTTTACACATGGCGGATGCCACGATAGGCTTGTCATCATATTCTATGGCGTAAGGCACGCCTGTGATGTCATGAAAAAATTGTTCGCCGCCACAGACAAAAGTCTTTGAAAATGGAACACGCAATGAATCGGTTAAGAGATAGGTATTAACATGTTTTAACATTTGACAATATTTTAAGATGTATGTGCCGTTATTACTTATTATTTATAAATTATGTTCATATTATTAATTTCTCCTTAAATATAATTATTGTATAATGCATATAGCTATCATATATATCGGAACTGCCACGGTGCTCAATATCTGATCAAAATATGACGCCATGACAGATGATTAGATATTTGTGAGCACCCTGGCCAGTCCCATATATTATCTGACTGTGACTATACACAAGTCAATATCCACTCGTCAATTAGACGAGTCATTCTCAAAACTGAATTAAACTTGGATCACATCTTCGATATTTATAAAAATGTATAGGGGCTTGTCCATTAATCACGTCACACGATTTTGGCCTGTTTTAGACTCCCCCATCCCCCATGGTGATATTTGGTGATATTTTCTGGACCCCCCCCCCTTGCCAGGCAATATGACTTGTAATTTTTTGCCAACTTAAGTAGTCCTTTTAATAACACTTCAATTTACGTACGTTTTTGCCAACTACGAGGTAAATTTTCGCGAAGTTTTAAAACTTAGTATTTAAAAAGTGTTTTATAAAAAAGTTGAGTTTATTGTGCTGGCTTTAATGCTGTTCAGCAGATTCGAGAGTAACAAAAAATTACACGTGATTTCCACCCCCCCTCCCCTATGGTCCTCCCACTATACAGTATGACGTGATTTATGGACAAGCCCTGGGTTGGTAGAATTAATGATGCTGAGCAAGATCCACTACATTACCTAAAATGTGTATGAAATATCGAAGACGTTATCCAAATGTACTAACTTTTTGAGAAATACAGTAACAGTATTCTACATATGTATCTGTATATTTAACTCTAATTATATCAATATTATCAATTGATGACTAAAACCTAAAGTTCAAAAAATCGTATCAAAAACATTCCCTACATTTCGCACATATCGTAATATGCTATTAACAATGTAGTCAGGTGTCATTATGAACATCATGTACTTACTACGTGTCTAACAAAATAGTACCCTGTGCAGGTATTATTAGCTCTGTAATTATTAGAAATAACTGTATTTAGCTTAAGGTTGTATATTTATTTACAATTGTTTGTATATAATGCTCGTATATTCTTATTTTACCAGGGACAATTAAATATAGGATATTTTAGATTCCCTTGAGTACAAAATTAAAGCTCTTTTGCACCACAGTTCCATGTATTTATGACGCTTTGTAAACTAAACACCTATATAAGTTATACTTAATTAATAAATTATTTGATTAGTGACGATGTTGAAACCTACGAAGCGTCGTAAGCCAGAAGAAATAGTTATTTGTTATACAAGGGTGCAAAGTTGTATTTTACCCGCGAGTATGAAATTGAAACACGAGCAAGCGAAAGGATTCTATAGTTGAACCACGAGCGAAGCGAGTGGTTCTAAAATAGAATCCTGAGCAGCGAGTGTTTTGACATACGAGAAGTAAAATACATTTGCACCCGTGTGTAACACAAAACTTTTCCCCTCACTATAGCGAGGAAACTCAAAAAAGGTAATTATTTGTTCACATTACAATCATCATCGGGTTAGTGATAATAATTTTCCAAATGCATCATGTATTTAATGCAAGATTTTGTCGCAGTAAACTTAGCACGAAAAAGTAAACGCAGCACGATTTTAACACATTCCTGTAGTTGCACACCAACGCCAATGCATTATTAAATCATTCTCATTCATTATTGTTACAAAATTATAACAGAACACCCTGAAAGTTGTTTAGTTTACTATTTTTATGCGTGTTCGAGTCGGTAAATAAAGATTATAACCTATAATATTCTTTGACAATGTTGACGTTGACATTTTCTGCGTTTTGTGATTGCATCTAGTCATCTTATCATCATTCACTAAAACAATTGTTACTTATGGAATTTTAGGATTTATATGTTAAAATCATCATATTATATAAAGGTTTGTATTTTACACTAAATTCTCAAACAAATTATTTAATTATCATTAATATGGAACAATTTCCATGAGCATTTTACGTTTTGTTATTCCAAAGCCAAAGTCATTACTTTGCCACACAAGTGAATAATATGCGTTTTTACACGTTCGTATTAAAGGATAAACGAGCACTTTACGAGCTAGTGAGGGGAAAAAACATGTACCACTTTGTCGGCCCGATTACTATATAATACCTGACCTGTACTTACTTACCAAATTGCACATTTCTAGTACTAATGGTCACTGAGCTATACTGGAGACATACAGACAGACAGACGGACATGGCGAAACTATAAGGGTTCCTAACTTCCTACTTCCTAGTTTACTACGGAATACGGAACCCTAAAAACGATAACCCAGTGGTAAGGCAGTAGTCGTTGAAGTCCCAGCGGCCCTACCGCGAACTTCGAAATCCGCAAATTTCGAGGATTTGTCTCTCACTTTAATATCGCTTTCATTGGAGTGACCGAGTAAAATCCACGAAGTTTACGAATTTCAAGTTTCGCGACCAGGCCCTCGGCCGCATATTTATGGCCGTCACCTTCATTCACCTTTGGGCCAACACCTGCGTTCTGATGCATTAACGAATCCAGTGTGGTGGCCTGTAATGTACTATAGATAGATAACTGCTGAATTACAAAATACACTCGGCGTCAAAAAAATCGCACCTTTTTAAATTCTCCTTTCGAGTGATCATAAACCCTATATTGTGTATGACAAGGTATGACTGTGGGGTCTCATTTTAAAGGTAATAAAACCCTCCATCAGAAAATTAAAATTTACGATCAACTTCAGTACGAAAAAAAAGAAAATTTGCCAGGAAAAAGGAAAATCGTTTATTTACACAAAAATTACAAAATTTTAAAGCATAACAATAACAAAAAATAAAGCTTAAAACTAAACTTAAAACCTAGTGTTGCCTCCTCTGGCCCTCCGAAGATCTGCCAAGCGGTCACTCATGGACCTGATGAGTGTGACGATGCTCTCTTGAGGGATGTTGTTCCACTCCTCGATGACGGCATCATGAAGCTCATCGAGAGTGACAGGAGCAGGATCACGCGACCGTACCCGCCTTTTCAGCTGATCCCAAAGGTGTTCGATGGGATTCAAGTCAGGACTCCTTGCTGGCCACTCCATAACGGTGATACCAGCAGCATGCAGGTAGTCCTTGACAATTTGCGCTGTATGGCTGCGGGCGTTGTCGTGCATGAACTGGAAGCCACGTCCAACAACATCAGCATAAGGGACCACATGTTGATCCAGGATCTCCGCTACGTAACGCTGAGCATTCAGGGATCCCTGGCCACGGCCACCACCAGTCCGGGAAACGCAGACAAGTTCGGTCTTCCCGTCGACAGAAATGCCGCCCCAGAACATGCAGGATCCACCTCCGTAGCCGACGGTTTCTACGGTGCAGGCTTCTGTGTACCGCTCCCCAGGTCTTCTGTATGCCCTTCTGCGCCTATCGTTGGTGTAAAGGCACACCCTCGTCTCGTCAGAAAAGAGGACCTTGCTCCATTGGGCGAACGTCCAATTCTCGTGTGAAGCGCGAAATCCTCTTCTGGCAGTCCGGTGCTGTGCAGTCAGTTGGGGGCCCGTAGCGGCTCGGTGGGGCATCAAATTCCTCTCTCGTAGTCGTCTTCTAATCGTCGAGACGCTCACCGACGTTCTGCGAGCTGCTCGAAGCTGTTGCTGGAGCTCAACAGCGTTGGAAAAACGATTTCTCAAAGAGGTCGTCACGATGTACCGGTCATCTTGACGGGAAGTACAGCGTCGTCTCCCGGAACCACGCCTCCTGATGTAGCCGCCAGTCTCCTCGAAATGCTGTAACACTCGTCGCACTCGAAAACGACTGATGTTCAGATGCCGAGCAACTTCTGCCTGTCGTAGTCCAGATTGGAGAAGTGCAATCACTTGAGCTGCTTCTTCCGGTGTGGTGTCCATTTTCCGAAGGTTTTTTCTTGCTGTAGCTGTTTAGGTGTGTCCTCAGTGACGCCTGGATACTGAATGACCCATAACTGACCATTACCCCCTCTTTTATACCCATCCTTGGGGCCGCAATTAGTGACCTGTTAAAAGCGTGCTACGGA
>JALPQI010007452.1:0-43531 GCA_025490895.1 Thaumatotibia leucotreta
AATTCATTACGTTATTTTTGAGACGGGCTCAATTTAAACATCGTATACCACATAGTTTGTACTTCTGGCTGAGGACAACGCGGACATAGCAAGAACGAAGGGCGAGGTAAATACACTCTGAAAGCATACAACGCCCTTCAAGTCCTGTTTAACAAACAAACTTATTAATACATTTATTCAGGTCAGAATAAACTTATAAAAACATACAGCTTTAAATCTTACTTGCAGGATTATGATTATGTCCATTAATTTGTTTCTGACAAATTCATTTTCAACGGTGTAAATGGCAGTTCGGCAGCCCCGAGCTTGCGTAAAGCAGTATCTTCGGAACTATGAGCCTATCATTCTTTGTCAGAAGAATTTGTGACCGGTTTTGATGAGTACCTGAGCACCACGCGTAGCAGTTGTGAATATGGAACCTGAAATGCTTACATTTGGAAATTAGAACCTTTTACTAAATATAGAGGGTGGCATCTGGGTCATGGAGAAAGAGTGACCTACTTGGGGCGGTCACTCTCTTGCCTCTTGCTCCATGACCCAGATGTCATTCTTGTCGGAACTTCAATACATTTGAATATCGAAGGAGGAAGTGAAATTTATTAATGGATAACGACCATCAAACTGCGTTCCTCAAATATAAATATCAGTTTCTCCGACGGGCAATATGCTGATTTAGAATTTACCAGCCAGCCATAAAGGTTCGCGTATACCAATCATAAAGAAATAACAAAATTAGATTTAAATGTCTTTATTTTAGCTATTCAAAGAACACTATTTATTATATACAAAAATTGCCTTAAATGCGTCTTGGCGAGTACCTAATGGTTATGCTCTTTGTTACACTTGATAATTTCGTCATCAACAGTGAAGATGACGGCCTTGCAACCCCGCCTTTGATTGGAACAAAACCAGCGGGTTTTAGGACCAATAGTCCATTGTCGGTAGAATTTGTACCCTTCCATGATGATAGAGCGAGAACCGCGTGACGTCATTTGAAATACGGGACCTAAAACGACAAAATGTTACCATTGAAACCAAACTTGTAAATATCATCAAATTTTTTTTTCTTGAAAAACTTCACAGCGTATCTTAACTTCAGCAGGTACCACTTATTTTAGTTAAACCAGTCAAAAAATGCAGAACACAAGTCCTTCAAATCCTTCATTTACAAAAGAATTATATTCAAAATAAAAAAAACGATTATTTTTGAAATATATATATATAGTATATACCCATTAATGTTTCTTGGGTAAGTTTGTAACGGAAAGCATTTTTAATTTTATAATGAGAATCAAATTTTGTTGCAATTGAAAAAGTCGGAATTGTATGAACTTTTGGACTGGACTAAGAAATAAAAGTGGTATTTTCTATTTTTACTCCACAAGAGTAGGAATAGTACATTATGATACGAGTGTAATGATCAATGCACACGAGTTTCATACGACGTTTTTCAACACACTTGCGAGGAATTTTAGTAACACTTACTAACCTTTATTGCTTAGGTAATTACATGGTAATTACTACTTACTTAGGTACTATCCCAAATTTACGTTCAACCTTTTTATTCTATTCTTGTTTAGTACTTGAAGTTCACAATTTACAAAAAAATTATACCTAACAAAAACACAACAAAATAAACGCAAAAAACATTTGAAATTCACTCCACTCCGAATAATAAATAAAATGGTAACTATAATACGGCGCGCGCATAGGTACCTAAGGAATTTTTAAACGTGCGCAAATTTCCAACGCAGCAACCCTGTCGACAAAAAGCCAATATAAAAAAAAACTGGGAATCATTAACGGTTATCATAAAATTCATGTATGATAACTTTACATTTAATATAACTAATTATGAACTTAATAATTTGGCACAATTAAATATTTAATTTACTTTCAACACACTTGCCCGTAACGTAAGTATTATTGAACTGCTATTAGGCTCATAATCCAAGATATTAAACCCGCGTGCTTTTTCATTACGTTATTGTTCTAGTGCGGTAATAACATAACCCGACCAAGTATGTTTGGAAACATTAAATTTGCAAAAATTATGTCATGTAGATGAAGCATTCGAATTTAGTAAGGGTATGTTTATTTTTTAAATTGACCAAAGAGTTGACATGTGGCAGAAATAGCGGAATCCAGTATATATTATTTCAAAATACTATACATTTTCGTAAATAAATAAATAAAATATTTAAATTGTGCATCTAAATTATCAAGTAATAATATTAAATGTAAAGTTATGGTAATTTTATTTTATGATAATCGTTAATGATTCGCAGTTTTTTTTATATTGGCTGTTTGTCGATAGGATTGCTGCCTTACAAAGCGCGCGTTTAAAAATTCCTTAGGTATGCGCGCGCCGTTTTAAATTTGATTTGTTTTTCGGAGTGGAGTGAATTTCAAATGTTTGTTACGTTTATTTTGTCGTGTTTACTGTTATTCCTTTTATGATAACTGTGAACTTCAACTAATGAACAAGAAAATAGTTCCTAAGTAGTAATTACAACAAAGGTTAGTAAAAGTGTTACTAAAAGTCGATTATTCCTCGCAAGTGTGTTGAAAAACGTCGTATGAAACTCGTGTGCATTGATCATTATACTCTCTGCTATCTTATACAATACCGCCTCGAGTATATTGATCAACTTAGCACACTTGTATCATAATGTACTATTATTTACGAAAACTTGTAGTATTTTGAAATATACTACTAGCTATTTCTGCCACATGAATCTTTGCCACTCTTTGGTCAATTTAAAAAAATCAACATTATCTGACTAAATTCGAATGCTTCATCTATGACATAATCCTTGCAAATGTTTGCCAACATTATTGGTCGGGTTAGTCGGGTTATTTTATTACAGCACTAGGACGATAACGTAATGAAAATGCACGCGTGTTTAATATCTTGGATTATGAGCCTAAAAGCGGTTCAATGATACCTATGTTACGAGCAAGTGTGTTGAAAAATATATTTCTGAAGGTTAGGATGTATATGTGGAGCAGCTCGGCTTATTGGACTGGCCATGTTTGCAACCCATGTTTTATATTTTCTTGACAAAAAGTGTAAAATTTGCGGAGATTTTAATGTTAACATGTTAAACGATGACAAAAGGAAAATGATGTTCATTAAACTTTTGAGGTCTTATAACTTTAGGCATCTTGTTGACAACAAAGTGACGTTCAATCGCAATGCATCTGAATCTTGTATAGACAACATCTTGACGAATTTACCTGAGGAGTGTGTGTTATGGACTATAGTGGATCATAATGGTCTATCAGATGGGCACGCGGGTCTAGAATCTGGTTTTCTAGTCAATAATAATAAGCATGCAAGCAGGAAGGAGGAAGCTATTTTTGTACACCGCAGAGTTTTCAATAAGAGGAATCAGGAAGTGTTCAAAAATAATATTAATAAATCAGCTTTGAATTCTTTAGGCATTAATGGCTTTCTGAAAACATTCAATAGCATTTTTCAAAGAAGTTTCAAGAAGGTCAAAGTAAAAGTTAACTTACAAAAAACTAACAAAATTAAGTGGATAACAAAAGGAATCAAGGTAGCAAGCAAAATGAAACGTGTGTTGCTATCAATAGATAATGTCCACAATGATCAAAGTTTAATTAGCTATCGCAAATCGTATATCAAAATATTCAAAAAGGTCCTCAAGAAGGCAAGGATGTTAACAGTACAAAACGAAATTACACGGGCAGAAAACTCTGCTAAAGGTATCTGGGAAGTAGTAAACAAGCGTACAAATAAGAATAAAGTATCTTGCAACAGAAAACTGTTACTTAAAACAGATCAGCCATTAGTACACAATGGTGCGGAAATAGCCGATGTTTTTTCCTTCAATTTCGATCCCGCCAATCTTAAAGTAACAGGTGACCCTGCTCTAGCTTTTTCTTTACTAGAATCGCAGTCCAAAAGGGTACAACATAATATGATCTTTAAGCTAACTTCCGAATTTGAAATTAGGTCAATTGTCAGAGCCATGAAAAATAAAAAATCTAGTGGCTATGACACTATACCCATAACGATCATCAAAGATAATATCGATGAATTAGCTCAACCACTTACATGTTTCTATAATAATTGTATTGACCAGGGTATTTTTCCCGAGCAGCTGAAAATTGCAAAAATTATTCCTCTATACAAGAAAGGTTCGCGAACGGATCCCAAGAATTATAGACCCATTTCCATATTGCCGACTCTATCCAAAATTTTTGAAACGTTAATTAAAAAACGACTAACCGCACACCTATGCCACAATAATTTAATAAATATAAGGCAATTTGCTTATCAAAAAGGTATTGGTACCTCCGAGGCCATAGACACAATGATAGAGGACATTACAAATAAGTTGAACGAAAAGTTAAGGGTGGCTGGCGTCTTTCTTGATTTAAAATCCGCTTTTGACACTATTGATCATGACATGTTATTGTATAAGCTGGAATTTTATGGAATCAGGGGAAATGTATTAAATTTATGCATGTCCTACTTGCAGAACCGAAAACAGTTTGTAGAAGTTACGGAAGTTAATGAAAGTGCCATTGAGGTCACACATAGGTCAAAATGCGTGAATATAACGCGGGGGGTTCCTCAAGGATCTGTATTGGGCCCTATATTCTTTATTTTATATTTAAATGACCTTATATCTTATCTTAGTAAAGAAATTTCAGACGTAAAATTAGTAATTTTTGCAGACGACACTAGTGTAATCTTATCTAGTCCAACTCTCACTGGTCTAAACGTCAAAGTGAATTTAGTGCTAAAGAAATGTCAAACATGGCTTAGCGCAAACAGTTTGATTTTAAATAGCTCAAAGACTTACGCTATGCTTTTTAAGACTACATCCAGAAATAACGAGAACTTGAGTGTTCATGTAAATGGTGACATCATTCAACCTGTAAATAGCACAAAAATTTTGGGTATTCACTTGGATGCACTATTGAACTGGAAGATCGAATTGAACAATATTGACAACTCAATTAGTTCCGCGTGTTACGCTATTCGCAGCCTCAGGGATGAATTGACTATGGATCAACTTAGGATTGTTTATTTTGCACTCGTAGAATCGAAACTCCGCTACAGCATCAAACTTTGGGGCAACAGCTATAAGTATAATATTAATCGCGCATTTGTGGCCCAAAAAGATGCTATACGTGCTATAGCTGGGCTTCCTCCATGGGGAAGTTGTAAGGAATACTTTTCGAGTCTGAGAATACTTACTGTGCCCAGCCTTTATATTCTTGTTTTGTTAACGGATGTAATCAAGCATCGCAATCGTTTTGAAACGGATTCAGAAATGGTGTTGCGGGAGGCTTCTAGGACTAAGAATTTAACTTCAAAGATAGTACCACGCCTGGAAGTTGTAGAACACAGCGCTAAAGTTCAAGCGGTTAGATTATTTAACAGGATGCCTACTGATTTTAAAGTTATAAGATGCTCTGCAACTTTTAGAGATAAGTTAAAATTATATTTATTAGAAAAATGTTGTTATGACATAAGTGAATTTTAGTTTTTATTATTGCTGACATGCTTATTATTATTATCAATCTTTACTTATTACGAATTTTGCTCATCTTAATTATCATTATTGAATTTGTGTAAGACTTTTTTATTATTTATTTTATTTTAATGAATGCTGTGTTTGTATAATTGCATGAGTACCTATTTTTCTTTCTTATTGTTACCTTATTACTAGTGTAAATTGAAGAAATAACTACAATAATATTTTTAAATGTAAGTACATTCAGACACGATGTAAAATTGTTCATGAATAAATAACTATCTATCTATCTAACCCGAACCGAAAACCGGAAAAAACTATACCAGCAATTTTAACCTGAACAGGACTCCTCGAAAGAGAGCTAAATTGGACTAGACTGAAACTGGTGTAGAAATTGGGGGAGCACTTCACTCAACGGGTTGCAATATGCTTTAATTTCCTTAAAAACGCTCGGTAAATTTAAAATCGATATTTATTGTCTTGGTGGATGTGTATGTTGGCCTGTAGCGCTGACAATAGTTTTATCTACAGTGGTGACAGCTGCTCGGCAGTGATGAGTGGTGTGTGTGGAACAGCGCCATCTCGATTTGTCACCTCTCGTCCGTTCCCGGTAGTACGTGTAGCCTTCCAGACTAATCAATGGGTTGCCTCGCTGGGATGTTGTGAAGATTGCTGGAATATTTAAAATTTTAAATGATAAATGAAAACAAGGAAACTTACCTACACAATCAAGGTTGGCAATGCAGTAATGATAGTCAGAGTACTTACTTGATACCTAACGATAATATTGATAATAGAACTCTCTGAATAACTCGATATTTTTTTAAATTCCCAGTCCCTTGTCTTTCTAAACAAGGTAATGCATACATAGGCAGCTTTATTATTGTCTATGGAAACACTAACATGATCGTTTAGTGAAAATCGACAAATAAGTGAAATAAACATCGTCATGTGTAAAAATATATAATCAAATTCAGAACTATCAATCATTGTCTTTGATTAAAAAGCACACAAATAAATCATGTGAGCAGAAACACCTTTTCAATATTTTCGTTTTTTAATCCATGGTTATGAGTACCTTTGACGGCTAAAATGACATCGTCATGAGTATAAATAACAGCACGACAGCCTCTCGACGAGTGTGTGGAACAACCCCAACGCATTTTCCCGCTTATGTATGATTTTGCATAGTAGGTAAAACCATCTTGTATCAGTAGACGCTTGCCTCTTTGTGATGTCGCGAAGCGAACAGCTGGAAGTGCAATACATTATTTGGTTGTTGATGCAATAATCAGAAAATTTTAAAGTGAAAGCGTACTTCAGAATGTAAAGACGGTGGTATTTTTGTGATTTTCCGCTTGATCCTTTCTCATAACAGGTAAACTCTTCCAGTACTCGTACTAGTAAAGGCTTGCCTATTTGTGATTTGATGTATTTGATTGTAAATTCAAATAATTGACCTATTGGTTTTGCAAACATTTTAATACTTCGTTTACGCAAAACAGGCACAATAAATGTCCAGTTGCGGAAATTTAATACAAGCTATTTGAATATTCGTAATATAAATACGTACAAGTATACGTAGGTAATAAATGTAATAATACGTAATTAGATTACATATTAAGAAGTTATCGGGTCTAATGATAAAGGTATAGCTGATACCGCAATTGCACCGATGACAGGGAGAGACAGAGATGCGAAAGTATATTAAATTTATCAGGTGTCTAAAAAACGGGTAAGAATAATTATGTTAAAAAACTTAGAAATGAACAGGAAATTCTGTGCCCTACAATAAAGGCCTTCTCAAATGAATAGATTACTTATTGTAGAAGTAGCAGCAGGTTTCTCGGTATATACTATGATCCTGTACTTACCATAATTCAAAAATCGATCAAGTCTCCTCGGCCTCGTGGCTCGTGGGTCAACGGAATCACCGTTTGAGACCCACGACACGAGGGTTCCTTGAATGCAAGCAAAATACATTGTTCCTGTATAATCTACAACACTGTGTAAATTGTAGGTACTGTATTTTTGCAAATAACTATATTTGAATATGAAAATAAATTCCGTAAAAACTTGAATAACCTATAACTATAGGTATAATACCAGCGGCGGCCGTGCGTGAAGCAACACCAGACGCACCTCGTAGCCGCCGCTGACGGAGCGGACGTAGAACGTGAACCTGTCGTACACCAGCAGACGGTTATCCTTGCCTATTCGTGATTCGATCATTTTTAACCGACTTCAAAAAGGAGGAGGTTTACAATTCGTAGAAATCTTTTTTTTATGTATGTTCCCCGATTACTCGAAGACACGTGGACCGATTTGAAAAATTCTTTTTTTGTTTAAAAGAGTATGTCTTCTAGTTGGTCCCATTGTCACCGAATTCAGATCTGATTATGGGATCCTGGAGAAATCGAGGGAACTCTTCAAATGTTGTAGGCACACATGACATTTTTCATTTATTGTCAATAAGTTTTGATACAAGCTTTTACTACTTCGACTAATTTTATTTTTTTAGTTTTATGTATGTTACCTGATATCTCCGAGAATCGTAAACCGATATTAATTTTTTAATTTTTTGATCGAACGTGTAGAGCCCCGAGATGGTCCCATTGACACCAAGTTGGGTTCTGATGATGGGATCTTTGAGAAATTGAGGGATCTCTTCAAATGTTATAGGTACATGTATGGCGCTTTTGGTAATTTTCATTCATTTACTTTTTGCTACTGAATAAATATTTTATTTACAAGAGTTTGCATTCAGAAAGTAGGATTTGATGACTGGAAACCAATGATGGAAACCACAGATGATAGGACAAATCGGTCGAAGTTGGTTGTTTTTAATTTTTTAATTTGTTGATTATTGCTGATCAGATCAGGGTCAACTTGTTTCCGTCGGTTATTGCCATGGTTACGGTCACCTGAGTAACGAAGATTTTCTGCAAAATGATGCAAACACTCATAGTCCATGTTTGTAGGTGGCCCATTATTGGAAGGGCTTACTAACACAAGAAAATGCATGTTTGCCTAGTTAAAGTAACATAGATGTAACGAGTGACCGTAACCATGGCAATAACAGACAGAAAAAAGTTATTCACCCTGAACTTAATATCGTTCCAGTAACGATGAATAATTTTAATACTTAAGGCTATTGACCCAATTGTTTAAAAACATTTTGTCTATGTACATTTTTATAATTTCAGTAGGTAAACTGCAACCTTATCTTCAAGATACAAATACCTACCAACACAATCAAATTAACATCACTTCTTACAATCAGCCTACCTATGTATACAACAGTCGTGAACAGTTAACAGTAAATATTACCGGTGGCACAAACATAATGTATTTTACTGCGGGAATTAGCTTTATTACTTATTGAGGTAAATAATTAGTAAAGCTATTTGCTTCTCGCGGCCTTTAATGATTGTGCGAGCATTTCACCTGCACCACCATGTCTTCAATAGTATAGATACTCGCACGGCATCCCAATGGCTGATGGGTTGAACAACACCAACGAACTTTGTCACGGCCTCTCGATTTCTCGTAGTATGTAAATCCATTGTGGAGTAGGAGACGCTTTCCTCTTTTTGAAGTAATGAATTCGGCTGAAAATACAATCTCGGTAGTACTAATTTAGGTAGACCGTGCGGAAAGGTACTATTATTAAAAAAAGAATTTTTCAAATCGGTCCACGCGTCTTCGAGTAATCGGGGAACATACATAAAAAAAAAAAGATTTCGACGAATTGTAAACCTCCTCCTTTTTGAAGTCGGTTAAAAATTAGTTCCCGTACAGGTGCAGAAAAGAGCTACATTTACCTTCAAAAATGCATTTTTTGAGATCATCAATTTATTTATATACCTACTAATGTCTCAATGGGTAGGTAAGGTGTTAAATGAGGAGGCAGAAAAATGATCAAATCAGATATTTATTTGCGGACCAGCTTAGTCAGCAGATAAAACAATTGTGGCTTCGTAAAAATTCGTTACGGATCGGATTCCGATACGTAGTTACACTAGTTACAGCCGAAGTACTCCCCTAAGTATGCAGAGAGCGAGCGCAGGCGTTTCTCGTTAGCACTGAGTTTAGCACTGCTCAGAAACTGCGTTGGCTGACTCAGGAAAGGTCAGACGAGAAGCAAGGGAGCAAGCGTGAAAAAGGTAGTGCGGCATTTGGGAACAACGGCATCTCCTTAGTCTATGCAAAATCGCCACGTTGGCGCTGGGCAAGCGAGTTGACGATCGCAGTAATCTATCCACTATGATTCAAGATGCTGCTGCTCATCATCAATCTTCGATAAATAAATGGTCAGTGACACTTCAATCCCTTAGCCGACTCTTACGCCACCCACGAGAAGAGTTGGAGTGTAAGAAATAACTAAGCACAAATACTCTGTACATTTAATTAGAATATTTTAAAAGTCAGTGTTACGAGTAGTGTATTCGGGTAAGCGTGCTGTGCTGCTTCGAATGTCCAAGGTATTTGAACGGCATTCACTCGGGCTCCTCGCATAACTAATGCCAATTCACATTATGGTTATGTGACCCCTTAGCAACGATCACCTGGTCCTCCAGCGTGAGCACCACAGCTCGGCATCCTAGCCGCTCGTTGGTGGAACAGCACCACCGCTGCTTTCCTTGCTGAGACTTTGTCTTTAAATAGTACGTGTAGCCATTGTATACAAGAAGACGTTTACCTCTTTTTGATGATTTATATTCGGCTGAAAAACAACGACTACGTTATAATTATCATGTTTCGGATTTGAGAGCTTAAAGCGACGTATATATTTAAGGCTTGGTCGTTACGAGAGAAGATAGAGCTGACGACACAGCGCAGCAGATTCCATAGACACACAGTAAATACATTTCTGAACGTGTTTTATTTCGTTTATTTCAACAAAAAATAGTGAACGATATTAAATTAAATAGGCAACATCATCCGAGATTGTGTCTCATGATTATATATCCTTTTACGGTTACCTAGGCATCCGTGCTGTCGTTAGAGCGTGTTGCAACCCATCGTAGCTTAACGAAACCCGTATGTGGCTTGGCGTACCTACCTAGTAGATGAATCTGTACTGTACCTAGTATACCAACAACCGTTTGCCATTCGTTGACATTAGGGTTTATGGCAGTTTTGTATTATAATTTATTCCTGACGTTTCGGTCGTGGGTTTAGGTACTGCAGTAGGCCTTTAAAAAACTTCGGCATTTTTGGAAAGCAGCCTAAACGTGAAATTTTTTCGATTTAGTGTTTATTCCGGCTTGTTACGATTACAATATTAAGGAAAGCGCAATTTCGTCTCGTTTGTGTGCAACAAATTACCTGCCAAGGTCTGCACAAGTGATTCTGCACAAGATTCTTATTTTTTTAATTTTGATATTATCTGTCATCTTCGGTCTTGAAATGCTGCTTAAAAAATTGTAGTAGGACTAGTTGTTATTATTGTATATAATGTATTGTAGTTGTAGCTATAATTTACGTATAACAGGACAAGATGAGAAACACAAAGAAATAAAAGATCAGGTTAAAAGTATTCTCAAAGTTTTGCATTTTCTATAATAAAATAAATTATTTTAGAATTATAACTAACGTGAGACTCAAACATATTCAAATATTTATCAAACGGGCGCACGTCGGGCTTTGGTCGCGGGTACTCTATGATGAGGATTATCTAAATAGATCGAAGCATGTAGACCAATTATCGATTTAGATTACGTGAGTAACCCGTTTGATAAATTATTATCGATTTTAATTCTTCTTACTATGAATTTTCATTTTAATTCTTCATATTTAAGTAACTCAGGATATATCGGCTCATGATTATGTGTCCCGTGTATGGACAGTATAGTGTCTTCCACCGTGTAGATAGTGGCTCGGCATCCATGTCGCCTGTGGTGCGTGGAGCAGCACCAGCGTAGTTTGATCGCTCCATGTCGTGGTCGGGCGTAGTAGGTGAAACCATCGTATAACAGTTGACGATTACCTCTTAATGACATGATGTATTGCGCTGTAAGTGAGCGAGAAACTAGTTAAATCATTAAATAAAATATGTTCATTTATTTATAATTGAATAACAGAAATAATATAATATGTATTTAAAAAATCGAACAGTTTTAAGGTATAGTAGAACCACGTAGAACATTCTTAACAGGATTTTGAGCAACCTCGGATATACGGGCATTTTCGCGAGAAGAGATCCAAAAAAATTTTTTTAAGGTAGGTAAATTTAATGTTTTTCCTACTCAGAATAACGAGCTCTTTCAATCTAGGAGAAAAAAAGTACAAGAAAAAAATGGTCCCACATTTTTCATACATTTTACATGCTCTCCACTTTGTAACCGCTGTACAAAGTGTTTGAAAAACGGTTACGTAATAGAAACAACAATTTGGGACACTTTTTTTCTTCTAGTAGGATCGAAAGAGCTCGTGATTCTGAGCAGGAAAAACATAAAATTTACCTGTTTCAGAAAAATAAGTTTTTGGATCTCTTCTCGCGAAAATTTTTAATTCATTAGAGTATACTCTAATGAATTATCTCTCTCTGTTTTAGTGTAAATCTTTTATTCAAATAACATACAATAATTTAAATCGAGTAATAAGTAATTAGTGAAAATAAAAATATCAAGTTATAGAAAAAGTGTTAATCAATGAGGGGAAGGGCGGCACCATCGTCGAAGCCAAGCCATCTGGCAGCGGGCTTGAAGCGGTGGCGAGTGCCTCGAATGCACATGCTTGTAGCGCGTATTACTGTGACATTCATTCTCGCTCGAAGCCAGCCTAGGATGGTACTGAAGGAGCGATTCCAGCGTTCAGATATGGTTTCTGCCATGTGTTTAATAAAGGATGACATTTGGGGAGCAAAGACACCGTCATCCTGTTTTAGTAGGTATTCTGTAGGTATACTTGGGTACGCTTCATATAATCATTAGAGTAGTCAGGATTTATTAGTTACAGACATCTTTTATGAATCATCTATTATCTAAATTCGGTGGAGGGTGGTTATGATTGCCTTTCGAATCTATTATTCGATAATTAACCACCATGATGCGAGCATTGCACTTGTGCTTGGCCCCCGTGGAACACTTCCAGCGCTTGTTGTTGGTCTCCAGCGGGCTGCGGCGGTACTCGAAGTACGTGTAGCCCTTGTATACAATCAGTTTATTGCCTTTATTCGAGGTAATGAAGTGAGCTGAAAAATACGGGAATGATTGTTAATTATTATCTTCAGTTAACACATACTGCCAGATGCTATTGACAGTTGTTGTTAGGCCGTGGGTTTTCTGACCGGCGACCGGCGACGTTCGAATGTTTTGTTCGCGAATGTTTGAGGGTGGTTTCTCTGAAACGTCGCCGGCAGCGGGTAACCGACGACGTGTCAGAGAAACCACCCTCAAACATTCGCGAACCAAACATTCGAATGTCGTCGGCGGCGGACACGCGTCGGTCGCCGGTCGCCGGCCAGAAAGCCCACGGCCTTATACTCGTAGTTCTGCCCTTTTTTCTCAACCTTCACACGGGAGCTATTACATTAACTAACGCAGACTTTTATCTAGAGAGTGAAAAACCAGGCCTTAATAAAAAAAATGTATAAAACAGCAGCTATTCCCAACTCCATGAATTAAAATTATTAAGTATAATACTTTTAAATTATAAATATTAGATGTCATATACCAAAGAAAAACGACCAAGATCACCTATGTCCGAGGTGGGGACCCACGTACTCAGCTTTCGCGGCTGATGCCTGTACCCCTCGGCCACTCGGTCTTAGCAACCACCGGTCAAATTTCTCGGGTATATGCAATCCCTTACAAGGCTAGGCGCCTTTGACCATTCTCTAAGGGCAAGCACTAACTACATGCCTGCACCTCGGACATAGGTGATCTTGGTCGTTTTTCTTTGGTATATGACATCTAATATTTATAATTTAAATAGTATTAAGTAGTGTGACTACTGGAAAAAAATTAAAAAAGTACAAATCAAAATATTTAGTTAACAAATAATTTGATTTGTGTTTTCGCAATATGTATAATACTTTTTTTCACGCGGTGGTTTGGTCAGTCTAAACTCTGAACTTGTTAATTATAATAATATTTATTATATAAGTAGATACGATATTTGAGTGATATATATAAATATATCTAAAAGGAAAGTGCTAGTTTACTTTCTTGTTTATCTCTTAGCGTTTAAAAATACATGTTTTCGAAGGCGGATGGTTGTGGGCGTCCTTTACGCTGACGATTTGCTGATGGAACATCACTATAGTAGCCCTGCAACCTTTGGACCAGTGCGTGGAACAAATCCAGCGGATCTTGTTGGGCACAGATCGCTGTAGCGTGGCTGAATACGTGTACTCATTTACCAACAGCAGTTGTTTTCCTCTTCTAGATGTGATGAAGTTTACTGAAAAATAAGGGTTACATTAGCAGCAGTGTCGCTCAAAGTTACTTTGCTTATTGAATGTAATATGTATAATGTATAATGGAACATTTTTGCAGCCCATCGTAAACTGTAACGTGTGCAGCTTCCACTTCTCTCTCATTCTTGAGGACCGTGAACACTTATTTTAGGGTTCCGTAGTAAACTAGGAACCCTTATAGTTTCACGGTGTCCGTCTCTTGTCTGTCCGTGTGTCTGTCAGTCTGCAGCATAGCCAAGCATAGTCTTTTATAGAGAAGGTTGTCGGTCCTTCATGAGTTATGTAACGAAATAATTCTAAAACTTTTTTTACAAATCTGGATGTCAAGATAATATCTTAAAACCAGACTAAGATAAATATTTGCAGTATTTGAGCGCTGAGCAAAATCAGCAGGTGATTTTAATATAAATATTTACTTCATTTGTCTGTAATAAACACGCGAATGAAAAGATTGATCTCCGTTGCTTACATAGTACTTACAGTTTGTTTACAAATAAAATCCTTTATGATTTTTTAAACTCGTAAACAACTATAGTAGAGTATTTCTTCCTCTGAGTTCAGATATTGGTTTAATAACTATTCAGGTGCTGGTCGACGAGATCCAAAATGACGGACGGAATGGTCTTAGATCTGAAAACAAGCACAATTTATTAGTTATGATCCCTAATATAATAAATAGTACATTGACAGTTGCTCAAGCGTAGGTTTCAAAAAACAAAGCAGCTAAAACTCGAGCGTCTACATAGCGGCCAGAAAAGATATTTAGGTAATAATAAATAATAACAAATAAATAAAAATCATGGAACAATGTTGCATAAGCCAAGCTAGATCCGATAAGTTCAATTAAGAGTTGTGTTATGAGTACTAGGCGACGATATAATTAAAATAATAAGTACATAGGTGGATTGCACACTTAAGTACCTACATAGAAAACAACCATCGCCACTAGGGCCAGGGTGGCTACAAACTAAGCTACGAAGGACAACAATTAATTTATTTGTCTACTCGTCGACTATAATGCATTATTATGTGTTTGCATTATTAAGATTACGTACACACAACTATAATCATTATTATACGTTTATGTCGAGTTCGCAACTCAACTATAATGAGCTCATTACAACATTATAGACCACTATAATCAATTTGACCAATCGCGTGGCAGCAAAAATGACATCAACGAGCGCTCACCTCAGGGTCTACACTTCGTTTTTGTGTATTTATTTCATTATTTAGATTTGTCTACTTATTTTTACTGACTCAAAGAAAAAGTATTGTACACAATAGTGTTATAATTAAGCTTTTCAATCTCGTACCTTACTTAGACCACTCAGCAAGCTTCGTGGCCTAAACACGGTACTCGACTGAAAAACTCTCTGTTCCACGATTTGTGTAAAATACTGTTTTGGCAATACCTTTGCTCCATGTTTCACTCTTTTACACGTGATTACCTGTAAAGAAATATTATGTCATATAATAGTAAAATGTAGCTTACCAACAAATTAGGGTACCTACTTAAATAATAAAATACAGTATTAGTTATAGGGACAAACAAAATATAAAATAAAAAATAATTAATTTTAATGTGCCATCACATACCATAAATTATTTAAAAATACTAATTCAATCTTCTTTTCATTTTAACAATAAAATAGTTCCAGTATTGAATTGGTATTTATTAAAAATACCTACTTACATAATAATATCTACTATGGTTTCTGTATTAATACATAATTTAGTTTAGTAGAAGTAAAAATTACTTCTACTAAACTAAAGACTGTACTGTGTATTTTAATTCTGTGTAATAAGAACGTCGTAACATATTTAACAAGAGTATTATTTCGATACATATTTTTGCACTTGACTGTAAAAAAGGGCCTATAATAATTTTACTTTTTGTGTATGTTTTGTGTATATTTAATAATAAATATTATTATCTAGATTGGAATATTATTATCTAATTAATGGAAATCTACAAAAACAAAAAACATGGAGGCGCCGGGTATCGATCCCGGTACCTCTCGCATGCTAAGCGAGCGCTCTACCATCTGAGCTACGCCCCCCGTTATTATTATTACCAAATTTGTGCATTGCAATCGAAATTTAGAGCAGTTTTTTCGAGGACAAACAAACCGGTAGCTCTTATGCATAAGTCGCGTCGTCACCAGTGATATTTAAAGTCTTTCACTATTAAGACATTCGCATACCTATATGATTTAACTTCACTAAGTATGGTTAATAGCATTGCGAAATAAGATTCTGCATTTGGCTGTTATAATTGTTATTAGTTAGTTATAATTATCATACGAGAAATAATGCGTCTATGTTATACCTAAACACATTTTGGAACTGTAGATTGTAATACAGGGTGGGAAATGAGTATGCCGACAAACTTTAGAGGTGTCCTTACCACATTTTGAAAGTAGTAGTGAGAGTAGTTTTGTAAGTTTTAAAGTAGTTAAAGTGCTTATTACAAATAAATTAATAATATTATCTACATATATCATTTAATAATGTCGTATAAACTTTTGTCTAAGTTTCAGGGATAATGACATGTTTCAAAAAATAATATTAATAATTCGTAATAACCGTCTTAAAGTGCATGTTTGAATAAAATGTGTTTTCATCTACTTCTTCTTCACTCTGTGTTTTCATTCATACATTAACCATTAATAGACGTTAGAAAATAAAAAGAAAACGTCGCGAAATTCTTTAAATTTAAAATAATGTTTAAAAACACTTTAAAAATATTTATATCCCATGGTGAAAACTTCAGGGAAATTCCAATACAATCTGATGTTAAAAACGGTTCCACTTGTATTATAAATATTTATTTCAATTATTTGTAATCAGCATACTTCCAGTATTTTCTATGAAAAAATCCACCTGACCCGTATTCATTGACCGCGATTGTATACCAATTTAATGCAGTTTCAGTCTTTATTGAACTTAAACATTTAAAATATACATGATACTAAAAATACGATTTTTTTTAATATTTATATTTTACAAGGTCATCACAAAATATCCGTTAGATGCCGCCTTACCTGTAACATAAAATTTATTTTATGTAAACAAAAACTATTTGTTGATAATTGATAATAAAAAAAAGCTTTTGTTCGACACACTTGCCTAATCAATGGTTATGCTGATTCTTAATAGAGATGATTTCATCCCGGACCATATGTATGACGGCTCTGCATCCCCTGGAGTTGTGTGTGGAACACAACCACCGAGTCTTGGCCCCTCCTGTCTGTTGGAACCCGAAAGTGTAGCGGCCTAGTTGGATGAGCTTGCGGCCTCGTCGTGACGTCACGAATTGGGGAACTGAGGCATCTGGAAAAGAGGATATGGTTAAAATGGTCGTTCTATTGTTCCCTATCCTTGTATCCTATCGTGCCTCTTCTACCTCTTACACTAGGAAGAAAGCTAATTTTATTAAGAGATGTATTTTACATGTGCCCATAAGTTATGGCAGCCACTAACTAACCGAACTCTTTTTATTAAGGTGATGGGAATAAGCAATGAAGCAGCCTGTCCACATTGCGGAAGAGACGAAACTAGCCAGCATGTCCTTGCTAAATGCGTCATGTAAACATCAGCGAGATATGACGTGTTTGGCAGGGATAGGCTGGAAGAGAAGGAACTCAGGGAGGTCGACCTCAGAGACGTCCTGCGGTTCTGCAAGAAAATTGGAAGGCCAGAGGGAAGTATTGGCGGAACGCTACTGGAACATTTACCTGCAGCTCCAGCTAAGGGAAATGGAGTGAATGAGCACATTGGATGCTCGACAGCCCGCTCGAGTCCGGTCAAGCGTCCCTCCGTAACATAACATAACATAACTAACCGAACTACAACTTACTTGTAGAACTGACAATATAGGAATAATTTAGAGGTATTTTGTTAAAAAAAATAATATATTGTACATCTCACGATAACTGTGCATAATTTGCCATATTTGTTATAGACGCACCAGTGACATCACATCATCAGTCTATTACAGTCCACTTCTGGACGTACGCCTCTTTTGAGACACTTTTGAGACACATTTTGAATCGCTACGGTTTGAGCTCGCGGGTTGCGGATTGGTGATCTGCAGCTCGTCTTAGTACCTAACTAAAAGGTCAGCGACACTTTAATCCATTAGTCGAACCTTTTTCCCGTGGGAAGAGTTGGGGTGGTGACAAATATATTATTATATACTACCGTCACCACACAGCTTAACATAAACCAACATATTATACAAAATTAGGTAATTATTTTAACCAAATTGATTATTAGGTTTTTATTAAACACTTGATATAATTTTGAATCGAAATACATTGGACTAATTTTAACAAGGTTTTACTCTGTACTATACTAACAAAAGGGAGACAATTGATAAAAAAATTAACATTTATTTACATAAAGGCCACAAATTCATATTTTTATAGGTATTCACCAAGGTAAGGTTATCACCAAGGGAACAAATCATTCTTCAAATGGCTAAAAGTTGGCTCATGATTATGTTCATTCCTAACTGACACTAAAATGTCATCGACGGTGTAGATGACAGCCTTGCACCCGCGGCAGAAGTTGGTGGAGCACACCCACCGTTTCTTCAACGATGGCGGACCTACCGTCCGCTCCCGCTTCTTGTGATAGAAAGTGAAGCCACCTAAACGTATGAGGGTGTTACCGCGTTGTGACGTCACGAACGTTACTGGAACGCAAATGGCCGATAATTATTTTTAACGGTCACAATTGAGATAACTCATGATCATGAGTCTATCATCTGTCAATGAATACCTTGTAATGTTGTCTAAGGAGCATACATACTTACATGTACAAAATAGTAAACGTATCTTAAAAAAAAACATTGCATAGATCCCAAAACTGCCACCTGCGCATACTATGCATATACACACGCTTGGCTTTCTTATGGAGTTATTCTGTGGGGAATTAGTTCACACGCTATTCAACTCATGATAATAATGTGAGCACTTTGTCATACTAGCTACAAGGAAATCAATCAATATTTTTAGGGTTCCGTAGCCAAAATGGCAAAAACGGAACCCTTATAGATTCGTCATGTCCGTCTGTCCGTCTGTCCGTCTGTCCGTCTGTCACAACCAATTTACTCGGAAACTATATATGCTACAGTAACGTAATTTGGTAAGGATATGTGTTGTATGAACCGCTACAGGAATGTGATACTAAATTGTAAAAAAAACCATTGGGGTGGGGGCCCTCCATACATGTAACTGAGGGATAGAATTTTTTTTTAGTTGTACATAAGCGTGTGGGGTATTAATAGAAAGGTCTTTGAAAATGATATGAAGGTTTATACATCACATTTTTATTTAAGCAAATCGTTTTCGAGATATCAGGTCTCAAAGTCTGAAAAATGTGTCCCCCCCCCCTCTATTTTTTAAACTACGCGATATAAAATTCTGAAAAAAATATATGTTATGCACATTAATTAACTCTATCAACGATTTTTGATTTGATAAAATTATCTCCTATAGTTTTTGAGGTAGGTTGATTTAACTGTATTTTTTAATAATAAATTGATAATGGTACGGAACCCTTTGCGCGCGAGTCCGACTCGCACTTGGCCGGTTTTTATAAATATATACTTTAAGATCCTTCTTGTTAAACAGCAAGTATGCATTGACTGGAAATATGAACCTCGTAGACTCTTATATATTTCGACAAAGTTGCAGTAGGTCTTTGTCATGAAGTCGGATGCAATATATATTAGTGACGAAAGCAAAATACCGATAAATTTGAGAAATATCAAATCAGAGGGTTAGAGTAAGTGTTAAAAGTAATCGTTAGAAGTGTCAAAAATATATGAATTTAACCCGTTAACACCACGTTACTTGGTTAACCCTAGAAGGTGCAAGGTGGACTTAAGAATGTCTAACGTGTAGTCTTGTCTATGCTAAAGTAGACTCACCTACCGATAAATGACACTAAAAGAGACCCTCTTGAATATTGTAGGTTGTTTTAGTAAAAGGCATTCAAATAGCTACCAACTTTTAAACATCATGCAAAATTATTCTGATACTTTACAAATAATATTCGGTAATTTTCATTTCAAACCCGTTGGTCTAGGCCAGGCCATCCGATATTTTGGACGATATTCTTATAATGTACAATACAAAAATGTTCAATTAGGGTACCATTACTATAGTAATAGCTGCTTGATCATAATCAAACTTCTCAAGAACCAACAACCAACAAGCAAAGAGGTGTAACAATGAAAAAAAGAAAAATGAAAATTGAAAATTGAAAATATTTTATTGGTCCATGAACACATTGCTAAGAGTATTACTTGTGTTAGAAAAGGTTACAAACCAAATAAAATTTATGTTTAACTAATACCTAATTTCTTAATCTTAATTATAATTATAATTTACATTGTGTGTGTAGGTGTGTGTAGTGTATGTATGCATTTGTGTGTGTGTGTGTTGTGTGCGTGTTTAAGTTGAGAGTTTGTATTATATGAATGATTCGATTTCGGCATACGATAATGTTTTTAACCACTTTATATTAATTTGTTTACAGACATAATTCATTAGCGGATAGATGTTTATTCGTTCATTTACATAGTTATATAGCTTGGCAGATTGGTAGCAGAATTATCGTTTAGCAAATTTAGAATTTATGTTTGCAATGTTTTATAAAATCAAAAGACCTTGTATTTCACATAGCAAGCAATTTATTTAGTTTTATTGTCACACGGATTTAATTCATATTCTAGGCTTGGTTGAGTACCTACATGCAACGCTGTTATCTCAACATTCTCAACCTCGCGATATTAGCTTGGTAAAAATAACTATCAAATGAGCCTGCAATTTATTGCGCTAAATACGGCTGGGTCTATTGATTTACACTTTCACGATTATCACTCATATTCTGTCTGCCTGTGACCATGGGTGTAATGTCATGCTCCTATGTCAGGATAATATTAAACGTAAAGTTGCATATGGTGCATTCAGACCAAAAGAGCATTCGCTGTTCTAACCCCCTACCTACTCTACGAAATTCGATCGTTACATAAAACGTGATTCGTTGATTTCGTAGCGTGGGGGCTGGAACAGCGAGTTAAAACAGTTTGTCGTTAAAATTCGGCAGGGTCTATCACCATATTTAGCGTATCGACTCCATCGGGGCATGATTGTGGGTGTTCTTCTCAAATACCACATCGTAATTAACCGTGAAAACTACAGATTTGCAGCCACTGGTATATTTTGAGCACCTCCAGCGAATTTTAGTACCCCACGGACGCTTCGAAGGCGATCGCATGTGGAATCGGTAGCCGCCGAGGAAGAGGTACCGAGTGCCGGTGGATGAGGTTTCGAAGTATGGTCGCGTACCTGAAAATGTTTTTTATTACAATACTTGCAACTCAAACTGATAGAGTACAGTCGCCATCAGATATAGCGTATCTGAACACGCCTTTATTGCCGTAACTAGAGACGTGTTCAGATATTTTTGAGGGCTCTGGACGTTGCGATATATCTGATAGCGACTAAACGAAAATGTTTTTTTTCAGTTCCATATCGTGTAAAGAGCCCACGTTTAGGAACAGAATAAAGGAACTCGATTTCCTGGGTTTCTTTGGTATTACTCCTAATTTACTGACTACAATTTGTGCTACTACATCATCATCTCATGTTACTGCAGTCACCACACGGCAAATAAACTATCAAGATTAATTCAATCACAGATTTAATTCGCACTAAACATAATCTGATAATAACATAATGTGATAATACAATTCAAAATATGATATATTCAAATATCTTCGAAAACTAAACAAATCACTTCTAGCTCTGAGGGTGGATCGCAGGATGCCCATGAAGACCTCTCGTCTTTAGCCGCCTTCCATGGAGGTGTACCTATATACTGAAGCGTTACAGCCTTTTTGATTGGAGCACACCCATTACAGCCGGTTGTTGAAAGAACAGTGTTGGTGGTAAGTGTAGCCGTCGAAGATCATGCTTGGATTTCCAAACGATGGAAAATAAAAGTCACATTCCTCAAAAAATTATAATTGCCGATCAAAACAATACAATTTTACTAACCTAAGTAAGTGTTATAAAACCCATGTATATAAGTAAAAAACAGTTTAATTTTTATTGCCAGCCTCAGTAGCCGAGTTGGTACTGTTGGTAGTGACCCTGTACGCGAAGTAAGAGCTTTCGGGCTCCGAGATATTATTCGTGTACTCATTATAAAAATATTGATTTTGTTCTTTGGATGTGTTTCTTTATGTATTTGAGTATCTAGAATTAAGCCTTAATTAAGCTTACTGTCAGAATAGATTTGAGTAAGATATCTGAAGATATTTATTATTTTTTATAATACATGTTAATTTGTTACAATAATCTTAAAAGCTATATAAGTACAAAAGTATATACACATAAAAAAATGTAGGTTCTCTAGAAATATTTAACAAAACTACTATTATCCCTCAACACTTTGTAATCAAGCCATAAATTCGCCTTCGTATATAAATAAATAATAAATATCTTTGGACAAACCGTTCTAGTCCCACGGTAAGCTCAATTAAGGCTTGTGATGTGGGTACCAAGTACCAAGCGACGAAATATATAATAGATAGATACATATAAATACTTAAATACATAGACAGCCATGACCCAGGAACAAATATTTGTGATAAATAAATACACAAATAATGCCCTTGCCGGGATTTGAACCCGGAACCTCCAGCTTCGTAGGCAGGGTCACTACCAACTAGGCTACGGAGGCTGACCAAGAACACCTTTTATTTCCTGTTGCGTAGGTACTTGTTTTAAGTCATAATATTGTTTCATGTTCGTTATTATATTATTAGGCACTATTCATTCTTATAATGAGAATTCTGGCACCCTAGTGAAAAGGGGAATAAGTCGAATTTTGGCCAAATTGAGTTAAGTATACCAGAAAATTTCAAAAAAAAAAAGGCATCTGTTGGTGTAAAAGGATTTAAGATATCACGTAAATTGACAGAGTTACGGTCGTGTAATATGGTATAACTAACACAAATGACCATGCAGTGTCAGGTATAAGTTGAAATAAATTCTGACTAACAAAAAAAGTATATCGTTGTAAAGTTACAACAGGTATTAGTGTAGCTAAGTTTTACGCGTTTGGATTTTTGTTGTGTGTAACGCTATAACTACTCATATTCTCTTGATGGTCACTCGGATGATGAGGATCCATGTGTATTTCAATCACTTTACACGAACAACAAAAACATTTTTTGAGATACAATTCGACATAAATCCATATTCACGAATAAAATTATGTTGTTACGGGTACAAGTCGACTTTAATCACTTAGAACTACAGTTTTTTACATGTTATACAATCCATTTGCGGGAATTATATCCGTTTGCACTAAAAAAAAAAAATTACTTAACATTTAACACCAGTAAATTGACGGATTTGTAACTAAGTTGTACCCTTTTACACTAAGTTTCGTTATACAGACACAATGTTTAAAATAGTGTTACTTTTTAATATTTAATTTACTTAGTGGTTAGTGATTTTTTTAAAGTATGGTTGTATTTTTTTTTTCAAATTCAAGCCGTTAAATTCTGCTGCTTATTTGTTAAAACCTATGTTAGTAATATTAGTTTGTGTTGACAGTTTTAAATGACTTAACGCAAATACTTTTTTTAAATTGTAGTAACAATTTTACTTAATGATCTCGGTAATATAGAAACCGCGATATAGCCTTATACGAGTAAGTATTTGCTGCTGTTCTATGGCTGTCTATATTACTCCAAAAACATGTGATAAGAACAATTTCAAAACAGCCACCCGAAAACCATGCCTGGCTACTTTTTACGAATGCTAACATAATGAAAACAATAGGTTGAACATATTGCGAAATACAAATCAAATTATTTAGTAACTAAATATTTTGATTTGTACTTTTAATTTTTCTCCAGTAGTCACACTACTTAATACTATATAAATTATAAATATTAGATGTCATATACCAAAGAAAAACGACCAAGATCACCCATGTCCGAGGTGGGGATCGAACCCACGTACTCAGCTTTCGCGGCTGATGCCTGTACCCCTCGGCCACTCGGTCTTAGCAACCACCGGTCAAATTTCTCGGGTATATGCAATCCCTTACAAGGCTAGGCGCCTTTTGACCATTCTCTGAGGGTAAGCAATACATGCCTGCACCTCCTATTTAGAATTCTTTACAGTTTTCTAGAATAGCTAGAGAGAACTGGTGCTGCCATCTATTGAACATATTGCGAAATACAAATCAAATTATTTAGTAACTAAATATTTTGATTTGTACTTTTAATTTTTCTCCAGTAGTCACACTACTTAATACTATATAAATTATAAATATTAGATGTCATATACCAAAGAAAAACGACCAAGATCACCCATGTCCGAGGTGGGGATCGAACCCACGTACTCAGCTTTCGCGGCTGATGCCTGTACCCCTCGGCCACTCGGTCTTAGCAACCATCGGTCAAATTTCTCGGGTATATGTAATCCCTTACAAGGCTAGGCGCCTTTTGACCATTCTCTGAGGGTAAGCAATACATGCCTGCACCTCCTATTTAGAATACTTTACAGTTTTCTAGAATAGCTAGAGAGAAGTGGTGCTGCCATCTATTGAACATATTGCGAAATACAAATCAAATTATTTAGTAACTAAATATTTTGATTTGTACTTTTAATTTTTCTCCAGTAGTCACACTACTTAATACTATATAAATTATAAATATTAGATGTCATATACCAAAGAAAAACGACCAAGATCACCCATGTCCGAGGTGGGGATCGAACCCACGTACTCAGCTTTCGCGGCTGATGCCTGTACCCCTCGGCCACTCGGTCTTAGCAACCACCGGTCAAATTTCTCGGGTATATGCAATCCCTTACAAGGCTAGGCGCCTTTTGACCATTCTCTGAGGGTAAGCAATACATGCCTGCACCTCCTATTTAGAATACTTTACAGTTTTCTAGAATAGCTAGAGAGAACTGGTGCTGCCATCTATTGAACATATTGCGAAATACAAATCAAATTATTTAGTAACTAAATATTTTGATTTGTACTTTTAATTTTTCTCCAGTAGTCACACTACTTAACGATCCCCACCTCGGACATGGGTGATCTTGGTCGTTTTTCTTTGGTATATGACATCTAATATTTATAATTTATATAGTATTAAGTAGTGTGACTACTGGAGAAAAATTAAAAGTACAAATCAAAATATTTAGTTACTAAATAATTTGATTTGTATTTCGCAATATGTTCAATAGATGGCAGCACCAGTTATCTCTAGATATTCTAGAAAACTGTAAAGTATTCTAAATAGGAGGTGCAGGCATGTATTGCTTACCCTCAGAGAATGGTCAAAAGGCGCCTAGCCTTGTAAGGGATTGCATATACCCGAGAAATTTGACCGGTGGTTGCTAAGACCGAGTGGCCGAGGGGTACAGGCATCAGCCGCGAAAGCTGAGTACGTGGGTTCGATCCCCACCTCGGACATGAGTGATCTTGGTCGTTTTTCTTTGGTATATGACATCTAATATTTATAATTTATATAGTATTAAGTAGTGTGACTACTGGAGAAAAATTAAAAGTACAAATCAAAATATTTAGTTACTAAATAATTTGATTTGTATTTCGCAATATGTTCAATAGATGGCAGCACCACTTCTCTCTAGCTATTCTACAAAACTGTAAAGTATTCTAAATAGGAGGTGCAGGCATGTATTGCTTACCCTCAGAGAATGGTCAAAAGGCGCCTAGCCTTGTAAGGGATTGCATATACCCGAGAAATTTGACCGATGGTTGCTAAGACCGAGTGGCCGAGGGGTACAGGCATCAGCCGCGAAAGCTGAGTACGTGGGTTCGATCCCCACCTCGGACATGGGTGATCTTGGTCGTTTTTCTTTGGTATATGACATCTAATATTTATAATTTATATAGTATTAAGTAGTGTGACTACTGGAGAAAAATTAAAAGTACAAATCAAAATATTTAGTTACTAAATAATTTGATTTGTATTTCGCAATATGTTCAATAGATGGCAGCACCAGTTCTCTCTAGCTATTCTAGAAAACTGTAAAGTATTCTAAATAGGAGGTGCAGGCATGTATTGCTTACCCTCAGAGAATGGTCAAAAGGCGCCTAGCCTTGTAAGGGATTGCATATACCCGAGAAATTTGACCGGTGGTTGCTAAGACCGAGTGGCCGAGGGGTACAGGCATCAGCCGCGAAAGCTGAGTACGTGGGTTCGATCCCCACCTCGGACATGGGTGATCTTGGTCGTTTTTCTTTGGTATATGACATCTAATATTTATAAAAACAATAGGTATTATCCCAATATTTTTTTAAATTGTCTACTAACGAAATTAATAAAGTTAATGTATAATTAACATAATAATTCAAGTTGATCGTACCTATATTTACCGATACAACTTTTAGAAGAATTATAATCAATAGAACATATAGTGACAGGCTTTTTATACTCGTCGATTAAAGTCTGTTTATTAAGATTCCATACAGAGTACTGCAACGTAAATAGTGACGTTGCAGTATGGAATCTTAATCATCCGAAACAACTGAAATAACTTCTTTACACACTAGTGCGAGGAGTTGTTTATATCTTGCCTGGTTGAAAACTTGGCAAGGCCATCTGTACTGAAAAATGTTGTATCGCAATGCATATGCAAAAATGAAATTCGTAAATCGTGTCGATTTTAAATACTCCCTTCGGTTGTGCTTTGCTTTATTTATGCTTATTTCGAACATATTTTTAAATCACAGTTGTATCGTAATGTACATTACGATAGGCTATAGACAATAGTTTTTTTTTAATAAAATATCGATTTTCAATAGTATGTTATTTTAGGTGACTCGATAAGATACAAAATTGCCATTCAGTTCAGGCGTTACGGAACGTACCTACGCGCACGACATCCAGGGCATAAAGTCATAATTCGGACAGTAGGACTATTTGTACTATTTAGGTTTTTTGTCGAGTACCTAGACCTACCGTGTTAGCAAAATAAGGCATGAAAAAAAAATATTATGATACGATTGTGATAATAATAAATAAATGCTGCATTATGGTATTTTTGGTACTATGAAATTTAAAAACATTTCATTTTATGATACGTTGTGTTTTGGCTGTTGAAAAGAAGTAATATTTTTGTAATTCAAGGAAATAATTTCTAATAAAAAATGGAAAAAATAAATATTTTTATTGTAACTTATTTCATACAATTTGGATACAATTGAATAAAGTGATTAATATAAATCTTGATATTCCCTTTTACACGTCACTAATATTTTGTGCACAATGGTATAAGTCGGTTTTTTTGGGATTATATTGTATACGTATATGCTATACCATTAAAATTAACTTCGCAAACAAACTTAGCTAATTTTTTTTCGTAAAAGTACATCTCAAAAAAAGTTATTATAAAATAAGTTAAATGTATACCCGTTTTCACTAATGTCCAATATATGTGAAAAGGGGTACTAATTTGGTTATATTTCTAAATAGCATTTATTTCAGCGGGTACAAGTCAATTTTTTTTAAACTATTGATTTTAGCCATAAACCAATGACGGCATGTGAAAGAGCGCATTGTATTTACTCAAAGTACATTTAAAGTTATTCTTATTCTTTAGCTATTTCGGCACAGTAATTTTAACAATTTCGCCAATCGTTTTTTGGCTCTCCTGTAAAGTGGCAAATTTCGATTTATACCCCTTTTCACTAGGGTGCCTTTTACATATATCTTTACATCTATACATTTCTCAAAATTCATTAAATTTATATAATTGTTCTGACTATTAGAGACTTCATCTCTAGTTAATGTACTATATCTGTATTTATATTAAATCAAATTTATGTTTCGTTTTTAATTAATGCATGTTAGTCGTAAGATGTTATAAAACTATTATTTGAAAAAAGAAAGTCCCGCTGAGTTTCTTGCCGGATTCTTCTCAGGCAGTGGTGTAGGGTTAGAACCGGAGGTAGTTTTTTTTTCTCACATTCGCTATTTAGTTTAACGATTCAAAAGCGCTCGTTGCTGGGCCTAATTGAATAAAGAATATTTTGACTTTGACTTTTGGTGCCAGAATTATGGTTTGGCACCCATGGTTAGCGTGGGTAGTGAATCGCCCTCTCACCTGTCGAAACTAGTTCTCTCCAAACTATTCAGTAGTGTGGATATCTTTCAACACTATCAGCTCGTTCTCGACAGTAAGAATCATAGCTTTGCACCCGAATTTAGAGTGTGAACTGCATTGCCATCGGACTTTGTCGGACGTGCTCGGATTATGTTGCATTTGGTACTTTATGCCGCCGTACATAAGAGTCTGGTTACCAGAGCTTGATGTGGAAAGGTAAGCAAATCCTTCACCTGAAAATTAACGTCTTTGGCTTAATTTTTCTGAACACAGTTTACACAAAAGACTTTTTCAAGTTAAATGAAAAACATTGGGACAGTTGATATTTATTTTATTAGGATATTGGATAATTACATAGGTACAATGTACAAAACGAAAAAGCTCGTCACATTGCTAGTCGGTAGTATGACCTTTCTTGATCTGCAATATATGGTCACCTTGGGTGACGATCACAGCCTTGCATCCGACTTTGGAATGAGTAGTGCATCGCCAGTGAGCTTTACCTCTGGACTTATTGTTGAAACGATACCTCATGCCGTTGTGGACTAGGATCTTGGTTCCTCTACGGGAGACCGCGAAGACAGCTAGTTCTAAAAGTATAGGTACTCTATTTGATATACAGGGTGGTCCAAACCTTGACGTCAAAATTTTTTTTTTAGATTCCTCACGTCATGAGCTATCAGAATATACCCCATGTATGTTAGAGTTTTCGAGTTATGAATTTTTAAAAATATTTTTTTGAGAAATTCTGGAATGAAGAAATTATTTAATAAAAAAAAAATTTGGGTTTTTAACTAGTTTCTTTTCGCAAAAGTATTACGACAAATAAAGCTTTTACTGACAAAAAAATTTGCGTCCTCACTTTGATACAAGTAGGGTAAAAGAATACCAAATTCAACATTTTACGCTAAAAACGCATCAAAATAGCATCAATGTACGTAAATAAAAAAATAAAACATATCCCAAGGAATTTTCGTATTCTAAAGACCGCCCTAGACCTTGAGCCTTCGTAAGAGCAAAAAAAAAGTGATACTTAATAATGAGGATTTTTCGGAGTAGTCGGTCGATTTGCTACTTAATTTAAAAAAAATGGGTTAAACGGAAAGGTCTTTTAAAATTATATTAAGATTTGTACAAGACGTTTTCTTGAAAAAATAACTGTTTTCGAAATATCAGCTCCCAAAGTCGTTAAAAGTATCACCCCTCTATTTTTTAAACTAAGGTGTCTATGAACTCTTTCAACAATATTTATTGTTATCAATGTATCTCTTATAGTTTTTGAGATAGGTGTAGGATAGGTTATTTAACTGTAATTTTTATATTTGCTGATGGGACTCGCAGACAAAGGACCGAGAGCGCCCTTTGTCTGCGAGTCCCATTCGAACTTGGCCGGTGCCAAGTAGGTAATTCAAGTAGCTCAATTACCCTCCTGATGGAGCTTTCTTCACACAAAAGGATCATAATATCGTCTTAAGGTCCTTGCATATCGTTTCATAGAAAGTGTATCTGGATGTACAAGTACATTTGCAACGACGGAATTACGGATGGGACGGGTGCGTGGTACAAACTATAAAAAAAAGTATACAGGAAAAATATCTTCGAAGACGATATTTAGCACGTCCCACCCCGCTCCATGTTTCCGTTGCGTATATACAGTCGCTCCGGAGACGTAGTATATCCAGCTTTATATAATTTTTGAAATGCAAAGGTACGAAATATAAAAAAAAAATCTAATGTAAAATTCATTTTGTTTACGACACTAGCACGTTAATTCGGAGAGTGGAACAATCTGACGGGGCTCAGGCATTCAAAGCTCTTTAACTATGCACGAAGTAGACTCGGGCTGGAGCAAAAAGCAAAAAACAACTCAAACTCATAACGGGGTGTTTACGGGACACTTTGGGGTCAAAACTCTTTTGGCCAAAATGGGTCTAAATATTTTGTTCTGAACGTTTTATTGTGAATGCCTCTAAAGTAATGTTTTAATTATCAGTAGGTAGTATGCACGCCTTTCACAAGAGCTATCTGGTTTTGAATAGTAACAACTACAGCCTTGCACTTAAATTTAGTGTGAGTAGTGCATCTCCAACGGATCTTCTCTCCCGTTCTGCCATGCAGTCTGTACCTGATACCGTTCACCGTCAGGATCTGGTTGCCTCTGGGGTTCATGGAAAAATAGGCTGAAATGATTTAACGACAATCAGACAAATACTCACCAATTTTTTGAACGTATTGCGAAAACACAAATCAAATTATTTATTAACTAAATATTTTGATTTGTGCTTTTTATTTTTCCCCAGTAGTCACACTACTTAATACTATATATGTAAATTATAAATATTAGATGTCATATACCAAAGAAAAACGACCAAGATCACCTAATGTCCGAGGTGGGGAACGAACCCACGTACTCAGCTTTCGCGGCTGATGCCTGTACCCCTCGGCCACTCGGTCGGTACAGGCATCAGCCGCGAAAGCTGAGTACGTGGGTTCCCCGCCTCGGACATTAGGTGATCTTGGTAGTTTTTCTTTGGTACATGACATCTAATATTTATAAATCACCAATTTTTTTTAAATCTCATCATCATCATCATCATCATATCAGCCGAAAGACGTTTTTTAATCTACTTCAACCGATTTCTTCAAGATCCCCTCATCATCACACCCCGACTTGATGCCGACGGGACCATTTCAGTTTAAAAAAAAAAAAATCGGTCAAAAATAAAATTATCGAAATCGGTTGGCGTGACATCGAGTTATTTGTCACATGCTTAATTCAAAGGACTATGGGCAGATTTGTATGGAGAGTGGACCAAATACCAACAGAGCTGAAAGTGGTGTCATTAAATAGGTATTTATATTTATTTCATGTCATTCTATGGGCACTATGTTCAATTCCATTGAAAACGGAGATATTTGTATTTTAGTCTGAGTAAATACTATGATGAATGATGTCTGAACGACGGTGATTTACTTAGAGAGTGCCCGCAGAACGCCTTACTCATATAAAATTATCCAATGGAATTCAACTTTGCACCTATATAATGAAATAAAGAACATAAGCAGACCTTTTTAATGACACTTCTACCAGCTCTGTTGGTTTTTGGTCCATTTTGACGCATAGTCCTTTATGACTTATATGCTTTTCTCATGGATGCCTGGACCTATTAACGTTAAGTGAAAACGCAGCCCGATGGGTGGAGAACTTAGATATTAATTTGTAATTCTTTAATAGCGACCAAGTTATGTAATGCCATACGAATAAAAAAAAATGGATGCCACTGTCAGAACTGGACCAAATGAAAATGGGACCAATCAGTAAGCATCAGCTTTCAAATGTACCCCGACCTTCTGGAAAAATCAGATATTTTGATAAAAGAAAACTTGTCATCAGTCATCAACATCCATTTGAACAATAATCAGTGGTCCCAAGCCTCCCTTCCTATCAGGCATGGTGGCATTGGGATCCGCAAAATTTCACTTGTTTCTCTCCCGGCATTCCTTTCATCAATCCATAGTTCTCAAAATTTAATCGCTAAAATTCTAAAAGACCCCACTAATTTAAAAATTCCTTTTTTAACAGAAGCCATAGATTTTTGGAAGATTAACTGCCCTAATACAGACCTGCCAATTTCTCCCCATTCGCAGCGACAATGGGACGAGCCGCTCTGCTTACTGGTACGGAATAACCTCCTAGAAACGTTTACCAACCCAGCAGAGCGTGCTCGTTTCCTTGCCTGTTTAAAATGGGAGTCTGGCTCATGGCTACAGGCCTTACCGTCTAGAAATCTGGGTACATTACTTACCAATAACACATTTAGGATCTCTGTGGCTCTACGTCTAGGTGCTGCGTGTGTTGCCCCACACCAATGCCATTGTGGTGCCATGGTGAGCAATAGGGGGTTGCATGGTCTGTCCTGCAGCAGGAGCGCTGGCCGTATCGCAAGGCACGCGTCGGTCAATGATATCCTGCGCAGGGCACTCACTAGCGCCGGTACACCTGCCGTCCTGGAGCCCACAGGTCTGGCCCGGGACGATGGTAAACGCCCGGATGGCATGACGCTTGTTCCTTGGAAGCTGGGACGGCCTTTAGTATGGGACGCCACATGTGTCGATACTCTGGCGCCGTCCCATCTTCCAAGGACTTCGCTACAAGCTAGAGCGGCTGCCGAAGCGGCTGAAAACCTCAAGCGGCGCAAATATGCAGCCCTAGATTCCGGGTGCATGTTTGAGCCGTTTGGGGTAGAGACCCTCGGACCTTGGGGACCTGGAGCCCACTCCATTTTCAAGGAGCTCGGCAAACGCTTAATTGAAGCTACCGCTGACCAGAGGGCTGGCTCGTTTCTTGCTCAGCGCCTGAGCCTTGCTATTCAGCGCGGAAATGCACCCAGCCTTTTGGGCACATTACCGTCGGGCTCGGAGTTGGAGCACATTTTTTATTTGTATGTATATATAATCCTTTAAGATGTATTTTTTATCTAGATATTTAATTTTAGATTTTAGCATTATTATTATCGTTTACTTTCTCTTTCATGAATAAATACTACCCATTTATTTTAGCTTTCAAATAATAAAAGAATCGTCAAAATTGTTTCACCAAGTCGGAAGTTCTGACGTAACAAACATAAAAATAACTTGCAGCAAAAACACCTTTCTAAATTAACGTCGCATTTTGAGATTGGTTTTTTATTTTATTTTATTTATATCTACACTAACAACTATCCTTACAGGTACTAAACCTAAGACAATGTTTTATGTGTAGATGTAGATACGCGAAAGTCAAAGCATGTTCGATACACAAAGTATCACAATCGTTAACATATTTTTGGTTATGACAATAAAAAACATATGTCTGAGTGTTCACGGTTCCTGATTACAAAAATAAAACCTAGAAATTTTGCTAGAATGATGTAAATAATCAACATAATCAATGTTTGAAAACGAATGTCGTGTTACTTTAATCTTTAGGATAGTCGGGGAACGAATTCCAGTCTTCATTTTAGTTACGATCGAACCCATTTCGATTAAAATATGAAAATGATTGATTTGTTGGTAAAAATACTACTTATAATCTGTATTAATGTACTTTGTAATGCTAAATTTTAGGAGTTTTTATGAATTCATAAAACAGTCATTTGGTGCACCCTCTTGTTTTGATTTTTGAAGTACATACTCGTAGTTATAAATGCGAACCCTCTTAAATGGTTCTTAGTGTAGTTACCGTATTAAATTACGAATAAACTAGTTATTGTTATAACTGCGAACCAAATGTTTAAGATTTCTTATCATTGCCAGTAGTATAAATTAAACACCTTACATTTTATTAAAAATAGCGAAATATATCATAAAAAAATTATATATTTCGCTTAATGTTTTGTATTAAAAATTTCTAAAATATTTAAAAATTCTACGTGCCGTCAGTGACGGCAAATACGCATTTTTCATAAGTACATGTATTTGAATGATTTTAGATTACCCCCATCTCGTGATTATTTTTTTGTGGTGGTATCCCATTTGTTTACATTTTTGATCTCCAATTCGATTTCACACCTTAACAACAGCCGAGCTAAGAGGAATGGGTTTTAGCTATCTACCTCCTAGCTACTCATTACTTACTGACCTTATTGTACTTGGAATACTGTAAAACTACATATCTACGCATCTACAGTTTACACACCTGCGCATGGACTCATAATGAGGGTTTTCTGAAATGACGTTCACCAGGGCGGCAGCACTGAGGCGTCAGGTCCAGAAACTTGTCTAAATTCTCAGAGCGCCTATAGTTTCGTGTTTAAATGTTTTGTATGAGTTGATAAAATTAAAATATCTTCTAGTAAGTTTTTCTTTGGAGCTAGATAATTGTGTTTCTTAGCGGGACCTTACGCCTATTTAAGTGGCGCCAACTAGTGGTCTACGTTTTCGAGAAAACCCTAATTGAAACACACGATTATTTACGACCTCTTTTATTGTTGATCGGAAGGGGGAGGGATAAACTACTCTGGTTCGCAAGGGACATACCACTGCATGAGAAGAACCAGGAAGAAACTCAGCGGGTATTTTTTCAATCATTGTTTTGGTACATTTCTGTTAATATTAATATATTCTTTATTTCAGAGTTGAATACTCCATAGTTGTTAGTAACAATTTATATAAACACAAAAACATAATTCCAGGACTAGACTTAGATAATCACAATAAGTACACTCTTAAAACAAGATTAATAAAAACACTTTAAACAACAACAACAACTACTAGAAAACGAATGGAGAGTTCCAATCCTGAGTCCATGCGCACCCAATATCATAACGTTTTTCGTTAGAATGTAAATAATAGTCTTAGCCAGAATGAATCTTTCGATATCTAAAGCGAGAATGAATTAATGAACACTGCGCTAGTGACCTTTTATTTTGTCAGGTCACCAGCTACCTGTTCATAGGTGGGTAGATTCCAACCTGATTTATTGTCTACCTGCATGTCCTGCATGGACCAAGCAAAGACCACTCCAAGCAAAACATTGCTTATCGTTTTCTAGATTTTTTAACTCTTAACAAATGAATCGTGAACATTGCAAATAAGATTATTGTAATGTTCGACGACTCGACGTGACACACAGCTGCGCATCAACTGAAGCATGACTCCGACAAATATATATATTATTTTAAGCTTAGCTCCATTTCCACAATCTCAGGTTACGCTAACGCAATCGGAAATTGTTAATTGGAATTTTTTGTAGTGTCAAAAACGTATGATCTTAACCAGTTAACCCTGTGATAGTTAGTTGCGGATATTGTGCCAGTGGGTTAAAGCTGCGTTTCTACCGGAGATGTGCAAGGTAGCTAACCAGTGCGAGGCTACGTAAAGGTGCGTTCAAACCAAAAGAGCATTCGCTGTTCTATCGCCCGTTCTACGAAATCAACCAATCACGTTTTGTGTAACGATCGAATTTCGTAGAGTGGGGGGTTAGAATAGCGAATGCTCTTTTGGTTTGAACTCACCTTAACTCGAAGGCGTAATGGTGTGAGTGTTTCCACCCAAGATAGGCGAAGTAGCTGAGTAGTAGGTACGCCGCCGCGCAACACATTTCTCGCACACATCTTTCCCCTTTTTTTGTATGGACAGGAATCTCGCTCCGCTGGCGCTGAGTTGTTTCCACCAAAGCTAAGCGAAGATAGGAATATGAAGTGTTTATATTGGTTGATGACAAACACATCACTCGCACCGCATCCTCGCACATCTCTGAAGGAAACGCAGCCTTACAACAATGAATAATAATCTTATCAATATGCAAATGTTCCATATATGGGGATCAGATCAAAATTTAATTTTAACAAATCAGTATGTTTAGATTGCTTTCAGTCCAAATTTTCGTTATTCTATGGAAATGAAAGAGCTACCACTGATATACCTACGCCGATTTTTGAATACGTCTCACAACAACAAGCCATTCCGTATTTTGTAAGGTTACAATACAAAGCTTACAATTATTCAAGTTAGTAGACTCTTATTAACCTAATCACTAGTCGTGTGGCTATTCTTCGTCATCGCCACATAGCCTTCAATAGTAACGACGGTGGCCTTGCACTCGTACCGCGCGTGCGTCGTGCACCTCCACCGGATTATCTCACCGGATTGACTATAAATCCTGTACTTGATGCCGTCCAGCGTCAGGATCTGGTTACCTCTGGGATTTGTGGAAAAACGCGCTGAAAATTAAAACACATTCTCAAGATTGTGGTGATTATTAGTCGTATAATATAGAATAATTTAACTTTAAAAACAGTATGAATTAGATAAAACGTAGCATCAGAGGTTCATCATTTACCAGAGAGGAGGATCATGTAGATCATTTTTTCTGTATACACCGTGGGCTGTTTAAGCCCGACCGATTTTAACAGTATATTCCTGACCACATTTAGAGACTAAAATGTCATATAAACTTTTCTGGACATCGCCTCGTTTTAATATTAATACCATTTGAAAAAAAAATAAAACATTATTTTCTAATTGTTGGACTGAGTAACAATTAGAAAATATGTTATTTTTTAATATAGAATAAATATAGTTTCAGTAACCTGATTAATCGATGACAAAAGGTGAGGAATAAAATCTAAAAATGAGGTTTTTGTAAAAAAAACTGTTAACACTTATTTTAAGTGCCAGTTTTGTGAATAACATTTACTTTTTATGTAAAATACATTTTAAAAAAGTAAAAAAAGCAAAACAGGAAACTTTTTCTTCAAAAATGACAAAAGTCATATAGGTAATATTTTTTATTAGTTTTTACATAAAAATGCGTGGTTAAAATCTTTCGGATTATATGTATGAGCCCACAGTGTATAATTACATAGATTGACCCACTAGATAAATAAATAAAATATGTAATTTTATAACATTTAAATATAATATTTTTACTAAAATATATATTTATATCATAATTTACTAAAATTCTCAACTTCAGCAACAAAAAAAGTACTCCTGTTAAATAAAATATTAGTTGAGTTTCTCATATTTTCTTAGTATAGGTACCGCTACAGTTATTCATGAAATAAATTCGGTGGTTGGCTGGAACTTCGTCCCCGCTAGCTCGACACAGTTCTGGCTGCAGGTGGTGAATTCCTCGCAGCGGTGTTCAGCGTAACAGGAAACGGAAGCCGCCGATATAGGTACGCCGGGAAAGTATCCAATCGACGATTACAGTATCAAACGATAGATGAGGAACCACAAGCAATTATCCTCTTAAGAAGAAAAACTAATGGGATAAAAAAAATCCTGGACCATATATGTCCATTAATAATCTTATTACCTACACAAAATACTAATAAGTCTCATTCGTGACCCAGCCTTTTATGACCTTGTAGTCGCATAAATAATTGACTTACCAGGATCAACTGGGTTTCCAATTAGACATCTTTAACAAAGGACTCAGGGTGACACGTCCTCAATAATAGGGTGTTAAAAATAAGACAAAGAAAAGCATGTTATCAGTAATGAAATAACCGACAAAATTAATCCATTAATCTATAATAAAACAGCCATAGTAACTCACCGAAATGGATTCCAATCATGTGAGAACAGTCATCTTTAAAAAAAACCAAAAGGCTATCAGAAGCCAGCCCAACGCTAAATTAATTATAATTTTGGCACGGCTGCAACAAATACACGAAAACATCAACCACGGAACAAAGAGAAATCGCTACTGCACTTGGGTTCAATGCCACAAATAAATTCTCACCATTTCACACGAAGGAAACCGAAAATCCAAACGTTCAAGTTCTACACACGCCTGTGACGCCGGGATAAGGTATGGAAGTTTGTCGTGTCATGTCCGAACCATCGACAACCAACCATAAACAAAATCGATCTTTCTTAGAGCAATTTACATAATAATATGCAGAATTACAAGACAATGCAATATTTGGAAATATAATTCTAAAGTGAATTTTCGAATTACAACAAACCATTTAAATGTAATGAACGAGATTATAAAATATAATTTATCGTCCACCCAAAATCATAGCACGCGTACGTAACGCCCTATCGATGACCGGTTGACCGCGGCCATTTTGTCTACGATTCAGCACCACTGACATCTGTCAAACCACATAACTCAGACAAGTACCTATACAATTCTCTTAACTGTGACGAAATATATGTCTTAAAATGAAATTTAGTCTCCCTATAACAAAAAAAACAGTGCAAACAAGATAATTATTCATTAGTGAATGTGTGGAATACCTGACAAATATCGGAATACGTGAATAGAGTGTGACGCACAGCCGGGGAGTTTACCTCTTCATGAATTAAAACCCAATTACTATTCTTTTCGGTATAAATAAAAGAAAAAAACGTTTATTAAACCATCTATGCTTTGCTAAGTATATCCTACGAATACTATTTTCTAAATAGCTAAACAAAATATAAAGAAATCGATATATATTGACCAGCTAAGATCTAATGTGTAAAAACTATATTTTGTTAACACTTTGAAGTGTTACAACATTAAAAATTGTTTAAAAAAAAAACAAAAACATTTTTTTTTCGCCAAAAATTACAAAAGTCGTATTTTATTTATTTATTTTTTTATTTGAAATAGGCTTACTCATGGCCACAGACTAGCCAGGGCAGAGACGTGGCTCACGATGGAGTGAGTTTGCCCAGAAGGTGCCTATAATTCACCCTTGACTTGAAGGTTGACGGGTTTATTTATGATCTTGGAAATATAGACGCCGGCAGGGAATTCCACTCCTTGGCAGTACGCATAAGGAAAGAAGACGCAAAGCGCTTTGTACGAAGAAATGGAATATCTACCAAGTAAGGGTGGAACCCGGCCGTGCGTCTAGAATTTCGATGGTAAAATGGGGATGGTGGAATAAGCTCATGAAGCTCTTGAGCACACTCCCCGAAGTGCAATCGGTAGAACACCGACAGACTGGCAACTTTCCGCCGATGGGCTAAAGAGTGTAGCCCAGCCATCAGCTTCCTGTCACCAATCATTCTCCTGGCTCTACGTTCTACTGAGTCTAAAGTAGCGAGTTGGTATTTAGCTGAGCCGTCCCACAGGTGGCTGCAATACTCCATGCACGATTGGGCTTGCGCTTTATATACTGTTGTCAAAGCTGTCCAGGTGTGAAGTATCGTTTCACCTTGTTCAGGACGCCCAGTTTTTTGGCTGCAGTTTGTGCTTTAGACTCAATAAAGGTGCCAAAGTTGAGGACTGGGCTCAAATCCATGCCGAGGAGATCAAGGCTGTCGGTAATACGTACAGATGCACCACGGAAAGTAGGAGTCAGGTCAAATGGACTCCGTTTTGCGGAAAACAGACACGCCTGAGTTTTACCGGGATTGAACGAGACCAAATTGTCTTCTCCCCACTGGGAGACGAGACGAAGGGTCAAATTCACCCGCCCGACCATGGCCTCTCGCTGTGAACGCGTGTCGTCCCTGCTGTCCCCTGCACCAACTAGACAACTGCGTATCTATAGGTAATGTTTTTTGTTTCCCCCGAAAGATTTTAACCACGCATTTTTGATATAAAACATCAAAAATGCGTGGTTAAAATCTTTCGGGTTATATGAGCCCACGGTGTATATTGCATAGATTGACCCCCTAGATAAATAAATAAAATACGTAATTTTATTACATTTAAATCATTATTTTATTATAAATGGCAAATAATGTAACAATTAATTACTAAAATTCTCAACTACAGCAACGAAAAAAGTACTGCTAAATAAAATATTAGTTGAGTTTCTCATATTTTCTTAGTAACTATACCGCTATAGTTATTCATAAAATAAAACTATGGCATCGGATATATCGCGGATATTTATCAATTTAATTCCATCCTGACGTTGCGAGCACTACAGGGCTCGTAGTCCTCGTTGTATGATTTGCATTTTGTTTATATGAGCTGCCTCGACCGGCTTCTATCCATGACGTTCCGTTCCACATAGTATATTACCATTATTAGTATGATTGAAGACGAGGTTTACATGGTAACATGTAAATTAGGGTTATCAAGCACCCCGTGCCGGCCGTGTGGTGACGGCAGTAAATACATTTGTCACCACCCACAACTCCCTGTGGGTGTCGTAAGAGTCGACTAAGGGATTGAAGTGTCACTGACCATTATTTGATAAAAGATTGATCATGGGCAGCAGCGTCATCATAATGGACACATTACTGCAATCGTCAATCCGCTTGCCCAGCGTGGCGATTATGGGCATTTACCTCCTAATGCGTCTATACGCATAGTAGATAGGAGAGACCTACGTCCAGCAGTGGACTATCATAGGCTGATCGAGGTTACTCCGAGAAGATGGTATTTGCAACAGTGACGAAATAACCGGTGCTCGATAACTGTAATTTACAAAGTGAATACCCCGTTTTTAATTGCACTATTAACAGTATTAACTATAGGTATATGATATTTTCTTTGGTTACTGCGAGTTACTCATGAAATAAAACTATGAAAACGGATAAACTCGCGTATATTGATTAACTTTAACTTCATTCCGACGTTTCGAACACTTTACCAATAAGGGGATACCTTCCTAATAATACAATTATACAAAGGAGGGGAATTCTTCTCAGGCAGAGGCGTAGAGATCGAACCGGCATAGATTAGGTATTTATTTATTGTCTCTTGTGAATTACTAGCTTAATTTGTAAAGTATGTACATCCACCCTTAAAATTTATTGTCTGTGGTTTAGTATATTTCTTATTACTTTATCTTTGTGAGTAGTTTTGTACTTATCTTTCTTATTTTGATGGAGGTCATCATCATTCATCAGCCTCTCTTCTAGTACGCCACTCATCTCGGTCCTGAGCCAATCTAACCCAGAAGCGTCCCGCAATCTTACGATTGTCGTCGACCCCAAGGAGCCAACGGAGGCCCAGGGGCTCTTTCATCCGAAAGAGGTAGATCTATCAAATTTCCTCCATTGTCAGTTGCCCGCAGACCACGAACCCTGTGTATACGAAACGTCGGAATGAAGTTAAAGTTAGTTAATATACGCGAGTTTATCCCTTTTCATAGTTTTATTTTATTGTTATATGACTACGCTAAAAATATTATACTCAACAGCAGCATTAAGCTTCGTTAAAACTTTTATTACTATTCAGCAGTATGCGTATTCTTCTCAAACACAACCTCGTCATTCACCGTCATGACCAGGGCCTTGCACCTATATTTGGCGTGTGTGGGTGCACCTCCAACGAATGTTACCTCTCGAATGACAGCTCTGTCTGTACCTGATGCCGCGGTAAGTTAGAATACGCCCTCCTGATGCTGTGCATGAGAAGTAATATTTATCTGTAAAAAGAGGAAGACCCTGTGACATGACGTGGATGTAAGTATATTTCTGGCAAGCTTTGTCTGTGCCCATGCGTGTTTTTTAATTGTCATTAGAAAGAAAGAAGAAAAAAAGAAAAATAATTTATTCAGTGCGCTTAAAATACAAACATAGGTACAAATTATAACATATAATTAATTTTTAAAGCATGACTGAAAAAGTTTTCACTCGGCTTTATATCAAAATACTTGTTAGGTACCTTTACCTTGACGTTGGTCTTCCGTGAAAACCATTTAATAAGAGCGCATCTGTGCGTAAACTTAATTAAAATCTAACATTGAGATCACAATGGAAATGACGCAGGAATTACCTATATTATCCTATTTTGTCTTTCGCAAACTTTTCATGTTTATTACGTTGGGGTCGCATCGTTGAAATAGTAAATACATTGTGTATCAAGGACGGTTACACAATAGATCCCAATGGGTTGAAGTGTATCCGCGAGGGCCCCACCAATAAGATATGAGGGCAGTAAATAAGAGATATTTACACCGCCCGTGGTACACGCAATTATTTTTCATCACACCTGTGAGGGGAAAAAAGAAATAAAAAATGTAATATCACAAAACTACTCTAAAATAATCTCAATGGTTTCAAAAATTAGGGTTGACTCAAACTCGAACACGTGAGTGACAAAACACCAGATGAGTTTTGTTACCATGGTACCTACTGTGACGTGATGTTGTATAAAAATCCATTATTGCTCATGCGCATAATGACGCACCTATGGCGCGTATCGCATTCGGACATTAACACACTCACCGAACAGGTATTTTGAAAGAGAATGTAAAAAGTGACTATTTCTTTAGCAAACATTTATTATAGCTTATTTACTAAACTGAAATTATTAATCTTAGTCTACACGGTAATGAGAGAAAGTGTCGGTTTTCTTTATTTTTGGTGAACTTTTCAGCAATAAATCAGGACTTTCTGTAGTTGTGTGTATAGTGTCTACGTGGATAAGATCGTCACCATGAGTTCTGGCAATAGCTTTACATCGGTATTTGGTATGCGTGGTGCATCTCCATACAATTTTGTCGTCATTTTGATAGTTGATTCTATACCTGATGCCGCCGCATGTTAGAATTCGGTTGCCTCTTTGGTTTACGGAGAAATAATACACTTCACCTGAAAATAACGATATTATTGTAGCATCCTGTTAGTTTGGAAGAAAATTTGAATAGGGTCTTTCAATGTATTCTCAATTTATAAAAATGGTGTAAGATCAATTAAGCTAAATAAAGAGACTACGTTAACCCTTCGTTTGTGTTTGATAAGGATCCGTACAATAGATATTGAACTCAAATTTATTCATAATTTGAATTCAAAGTCCATTGTACTGATCCTTAGCAACCACAGACGAAGGGTTAAAGGAACGCGATAACGAGTGTTAGTTAATTTTGTCAGCCTTTGAAGCTGGATGGAAAAGTCTATTTTAAAGTATGGAAACATTAAAAAAATAAATGGTGATATCCAAAATCTCGTAGAATATAATTATAAATTTATAATACTTAGCATCTTTTGTTCTAAAAACTTAAATGATAAACGCAACTTTAGACATAGCTGCAGAAGAAATGTCACCTTTTCCTCCTTTTAATGAAGCAAATCAATGACGTCATTAAATTCTCGACATTAGTAAGGAGCATTTTAGGAAAATTGGACTTTACCAAAATTATGTACCCTTCACATTGTAATATCTCAGCGAGTTTATTTGTTATTAAGGTAGTTTTTACAGTAATAGTTATATAATTTAGTGGTATTTCTTCAGGGTAGCCGTGTGGTGACGGCAGTAAGAATACATTTGTCACCATCCCAACTCCTCCTACGGGTGTCGTAAGAGTCGACTAAGGGATTGAAGTGTCACTTACCATTATTTAATAAAAGATTGTTGATGGGCAGCAGCGTCATCATAGTGGACACATTACTGCGATCGCCAATCCGCTTGCCCAGCGTGGCGATTATGGGCAATTTACCTCCTAATGCGTCCTATACGCATAGTTAATAGGAGAGGCCTACGTCCAGCAGTGGACTATCATAGGCTGATGATGATGATGATGATGATTTCTTCAGGGTGTTTTTCTTATTGAGGCTTATTAAGGTCAAATATAATTAATTTCTCAATGAAACTAGTCTTAGCTCTTACTGTTATTGAGTTATTAAAAAAATAAGTTTAATGACTGAACAAGTGTATTTCAACCTTTATTACATTCAAATGTCACTTATTTTGACATGTGCCGCCAGTCACCTGAGATTAACTTTTATGTTCGATCGCCAATCCGCTTGCGCAGCATAGTTAATAAAAGATACCTACATCCAGCAGCGGACTGAGATAGGCTGATGATGATGATGTGATGATGTGACATTAATTTGTTGTTAGCAACAAATAAAGCAGAAAAAAGAGTTGCTATCAACAAATTAATGATGTATGTGGTTGGTTACCCCGGCGATATGTTCATTCCTGTAAAATACGATTGTATCGTCAATAGTGTGCACTAAAGCTCTGCAGCCGAAACCTCTCGTGGCTGGCGCACCTCCACCTGACCTACGGACCCTCC